>BLSH010332128.1:13796-33029 GCA_018402905.1 Glandirana rugosa | reverse complement strand
AGAGGGTAGATCCAGCTCATAAGCCACACTGTTGACTCTTCTCTTGACTGGAAAAGGCCCCATGAATCTAGGTCCCAGTTTCCGTGAGGGGCATGAGAGCTTCAGGTTCCTGGTAGAAAGCCAGACCGGATCTCCAGGTTTCAAGTCCAGCTCCCCTCGCCTCCTCCTGTCGAAAACCCGTTTATTATATTCCTGTGTCTGGGACAGAGTCTCCTGAAGGAGTTTGTTATTCCTTTCAAGAAAGTTGGTGATGTCTTGCGTGGCCGGTACGGCACTTTCAGGTAACACGTTGGGAAGGAAGGAGGGGTGGTAGCCGAGGTTCGCCCAGAATGGTGACTGGTTGGTGGCCGAATGGACCGAGTTGTTATAGGCAAACTCGGCTACCGGTAGCAGGGGGACCCAATCGTCCTGAGCAAACGAGGAGTAGCAGCGCAGGTACTGCTCCAGGGTCTGGTTTGTTCTCTCCGTCTGGCCATTGGTCTGAGGATGGTAAGCGGAGGAGAAGGCTAATTCAATACCTAAGACTGAGCACAGCGCCTTCCAGACCCTGGACGTAAACTGCACTCCTCGATCGGATACGATGTTGGTTGGGAGGCCATGGAGGCGGACAATTTCTTTGATAAAAGTCTTTGCCGTCTGGACTGCCGAAGGTGTGCCTTTCATGGGGATGAAATGTGCCATCTTTGTGAGGCGGTCGACTACAACGAAGATGGTGGAGAATCCCTCAGACGGGGGTAATTCCACTATAAAATCCATGGAGAGTTGCGACCATGGGCGTTCAGGGATGGCAAGTGGATTAAGAAGCCCCCAGGCTTTGGTTCTGTCAACCTTGCTGCAAGCACAGACGGGGCAGGCCTTCACGTATTCCCTGCAGTCCTTATCAGCTGTTGGCCACCAGAATGACCTGAAGAGTAGGTCTGCAGTTTTGCGACCTCCAAAGTGTCCTGCCAACTTATGGTCATGGCATAGTTCCAGAGCTGCCAGACGCTGCCCTTTAGGGACAAAAATTTTCGACCCGAACCGCCACAGCCCGTCTTGCAGAGTCACCCTGGGATCCGGTGCGGTAGGGGACCCGGCTACGGATCGCCTAATCTGGGATAAAAGGTCCTCTTGGAACAAAAGGAAATTACGTGCTGGGAGGATGGTATCAGGCGGAGAGGTGTCCCCTGGTTCCAGGAACATCCGGGACAGGGCGTCCGGCTTCACGTTTTTAGACCCGGGCCTGTAAGTAATGTGAAGCTGGAAGCGGGAGAAGAAAAGGGCCCATCTGGCCTGACGAGGTTTAAGTCTCCTGGCAGTGCGTAAATACTCCAAGTTCTTATTGTCTGTAAAAACTAGGACTGGGTGCACGGCTCCCTCCAGTAGGTACCGCCATTCTTGGAGAGCAGATTTTATGGCGAGAAGCTCCCTATCCCCCACATCATAGTTGCGTTCAGGGGGTGTCAGTTTCCGGGAGTAAAAGGCAATTGGATGCAGTGCAGCTTTTGGTCCTTGTCTTTGGGACAGGACCGCTCCGACTGCCGTCTCTGAGGCATCCACTTCCAGGATGTAGGGCAAAGCAGGGTCAGGGTGTCTCAGGATCGGAGCAGAGGTGAAGAGCTTCTTGAGTTGCTGAAAGGCCGCCTGCGCCTCTGGGGTCCAGTGGAAACGGGAGGTCTGCTTCGTCAGTTGGGTGATGGGTGTGTTTACCGCCGAGAACCCCTTGACAAACTTCCGGTAAAAATTGGCAAAGCCAACAAAACGCTGCACTGCCTTTTTGTTGGTAGGTGCGGGCCAATTCACAATGGCGGAAACCTTCTGGGGGTCCATTGTAATGCCTGAGGTTGACAGGATGAAACCCAGGAAGGAGATGCTGGAGCACTCGAACGCACACTTCTCAGCCTTAGCGTAGAGGCCGTGCTGACGAAGGCGGCTTAGCACGCTCTTGACATGGGTTCGGTGCTCTTCTAGGGAAGGGGAGAAGATGAGGATGTCATCTAAATACACCACCACAAACTGATCGAGGAAGTCCTGGAAGATATCATTAACGAGATGCTGAAAAGTGGCTGGTGCATTCCGGAGTCCGAATGGCATGACTAAATATTCATAATGGCCAAACCGGGTCCGGAAGGCCGTTTTCCATTCATCCCCCTCCCTGATCCGAATGAGGTTGTAGGCCCCGCGGAGGTCCAATTTGGAAAAAACGGTGGCAGAACCTAGCCGCTGGAACAACTCCGGAACCAGCGGGAGAGGATATCGGTTCTTGACCGTGATTTTGTTGAGGTCTCTATAATCAATGCAGGGTCTCAGGGATTTGTCCTTTTTCTCCACGAAGAAAATTCCGGCCCCGGCGGGGGATGTAGAGGGCCGGATGAATCCCTTAGCAAGATTCTCATCCAGATAGGATTAAGCGCTGCTAGTTCCTTCTCAGAAAGCGGATAAATTCTGCCGAATGGTACTTCTGTGCCTGGAAGCAGCTCGATGGGGCAGTCGTAGGGGCGGTGTGGTGGCAAGACATCTGCCCCTTTCTTGCTGAACACGTCGATGTAGTCGTGGTATACCGCAGGGACCGCTAGGCGGACTTCCAAGTCTGGGTCAGAGTCCGAGCAAGACGCTGCTAGGAGCGAACCAACAGAAGGTGGGAAGCAGTGGTGCTGACAGTAGGCCGAGCTGAATAGTACACTGCCAGTGACCCAGTCAATGAGAGGGCAGTGTGCTCGGAGCCAGGGCAATCCAAGGATGACTGGAGCCAGTGAGGACGCTATGGCGTCAAGGAGCAGGAGTTCAGAATGACCCTCACAGGTACGGGTCAAGAGGGGGATGGTCTCATGAGTCACCGACCCAGATTTGATGGGCGACCCGTCAGCCAGGTGAAGAGTCATTGGGTGTGCCTTGGGCCTGAGGGGTACCTGGTGTAGTGCGGAAAAACCCAAGTCCATGAAAGAGCCGCAGGCTCCAGAGTCTATAATGGCTGAGACGGAGACATCCCCCTTGGCCAGCTGCAGGATTAAGGTAAGGACTGCATGCGTCTTGGGATCGGGAATGCTCAGTATCCCTCCTTGGTTGCATGGAGGGGTCCTGCCTGACTTGTTGGGGCAGGTCCGCACTGAGTGTCCCGAGCCTCCGCAATACAGACACAATCCATTGGATAATCGTCTCTGTCGCTCTTCAGGAGGAAGGGTTGGGCGTCGTGGACCGCTCAACCGGGGTACAGGAGGGCGTGCGGAGGAGGAGGAGTACGTGGGGGTGCCTGACTTTTCAGCACAACGCTCCCGCAGTCGGCGATCGATTTGGATGGCCAAATCGATCAGGGTGTCCAGAGTTGGTGGCACACCTACACGAGCCAATTCATCCTTCAGGGGCTCGGACAGTCCCATCCGGAACTGGAACCGGAGAGCCGCATCGTTCCATGCGACGTCGGCACTCCAGTGCCGGAACTCCGCCACATAGTCCTCAGCGGGACGGTGGCCTTGCTGGAGTGCATGGAGGGCGGCCTCTGCAGAGGCGGCTAGATGTGGGTCCTCGAAAGTCTGGTCATAGCCTGGAAGAACCGGGCAAGGTTGGTGGTCTCGGGAGCCGAGCGCTCCAGTAGGCGGTGAGCCCAGGCCTGTGGTTCACCCCGGAGGAGTGAGATAACCAATCCCACCTTGATGCTTTCCTGAGAGAAAATACTGGGCTGCAGGGAGAAGAACAGTTCACAGGAAATGCGAAATGCCCGAAATTTCTTACGGTCCCCTGAAAACCGCTCAGGCAAAGGTACTTCTGGCTCCATGGGTGCTGTGATGAAGGAGTGCTGGGAGAGCTCCCGGACTTGGTCCTCCAGCCGGAGGTAGCCAGAGTGCAGATCCCTTACTGCTTGGGCAAGGCTGGTCATCTGCTCACACAGTTCCTTCGTAAGGGAGGCCCCCTGCGCAGACTCAGGCATGGCTGTCTGATACTGTCACGTACCTGGTGGATGAGCCTGACTTATGCAGTAGGTAACCTCCCTTACTACCCTGACTCGGGAACCCCTGGTAGAGTAGACAGGTGGCTCGGGAGTGCAGGATGGCACGAGGGTCGGACTGGGTCACTGGTGTTGGTAGAAGTCCGCTGGAGCACTCGTGCACTTGAAGAATGGTCGTACAGGCCGGGTCGTGAAACAAGCTGGCGGTGCGGTACAAGAGGAGCAGGCAGATGGATGGTCGGGTTCAAGCAGGGTCGTCAACAGGCGGGCAGGCAAGGTACAGAAGGGCTAGGCAAGAGAGTGGTCGTAGGCAGTCCAAAGGTCGGTGCAGGCAGAAATCAGCAAAGTCAGGCAATCCGGGTCACAGGAACAGAGGAACCAATACAGGACGCTCAGGAATACACACAATACGCTGTAGATCAGACAGCATCTGCTAGAGGAAGCAGGAAGTTTAAATAGAGCTGCTTCTCAGCAACTAGAGGGAACACACCCAAATGCAATTAACCCTTAGCACAGTCTTCTAACACTGCCCCTTTGGGGGTGCAATGTCAGGAAAAGACAGCAGTCCCGGTGGTTTCCGTGGTGGTGCTTGCGCCTGTGCACGTTTGCGCGCGCCCGTGCGCACACCCGCATGCATGCGCACCCGCCGGAAACAGGCGCCAATCGGCTCTATCTAAACCAGCAGGACTTAGTGCCCGGTGCTGTCCGTTCTACAGCATTTCCTGCACCTGTGTCCCCGTCGACTATTATTGAGTGACTTCCTGTTCCTGTGACCCCGGCTATCCCTTTGGACTTGTTGTTATCCGCCTGCATCTGACCCCGGCTTGCCTACGACCATCCGCTTGTCTGACCCCTTTGTACCTCTGCTGCCAGCATGTTGCCGATCCTGCCTGTACCCGACCATCGGTTTGCCTGATCCCGCTGTACCGCACCGCCCGCTAGTTGCCGACCCGGACTGAACCACTACTCTCCTGTTTGCACCAGCTCCAGTGGACTTCTGCCTACCATCTAAGGACTGTCCAGCCCTCGTGCCCCCTGTGCTCCTGAGCTTCCTGTTCCTACTATCAGGGGTTCTCAAACCAGGGCCACAAGAGAGGTTACCCCCGCATAAGCCAGACTCTACCACCAGTGACAATGGGTAATTAAGTATGGCGCCATCAACTGGTCGTTGAAGTCCACCCCTCCCAAGTTAAGGTTGTATTCGTGGACAAGAGGGGCTTCTCAACAACACCAGTCGCTGTTGTAACTTGGACTGTCCCTCCACTTCACTACAAGCAAATTATTACATCTCAAGCAGGCCCCCCCCCCCCCTCTAAGTCGGGAATCGACAAGCTGTTGGGGGAAGCCCCGATGATTAGATTGCACGGTGCCACGTGCGCCAATTCCATGTTACAAAAGTGACTTAAAAGTGGCATGCTTGTGTAATAATTGTCCACATACAAGTGGTACCCCTTTCCGAATAAGGGTGACACCAAGTCCCAAAGAATCTTGCCTGCGCTCCCTATTTAATCTGGGCAGTTGGGGTCTCCAGGTGACTGTCTTTTCCCTCGTAAACCATAAAACTATATGCATAGCCTGTGGCCCTGTCACAGAGCTTATAGATCTTGACCCCATATCTGGCACGCTTGCTGGGGAGATACTGTTTGAAAGCAAAACGGCCAGAAAATTTAATCAGGGATGCGTCAACGCAGACAACTTGATCGGGAATAAATAAGGCTGCAAATTGTTGGTTGAAGTGGTTTACAAGAGGCCAAATTTTGTGGAGCCGATCATATCCAGGGTCACCCTGAGCACGACAGAATTCATTGTCATTGAAATGCATGAACCGCAAGATTTGCTCGTATTGCGTCCTGGTCATGGAAGCAGAGAACACTTGTATATGGTGAATTGGGTCAGTGGACCAATATGACCGCAACTCACATTCTTTAGTTATGCCCATGCGGAGGGATAGGCTCAGAAAGGTTTTAAATTCAGAAACCGTAATAGGTTTCCATTCTTTGGCATCGGTCAAATGGGGATTTGCAGCAATAAATTTACCAGCATATAAATTGCTTTGGTCCACATTAGATCTGTAGAGATCTCCTGTGAAAAACAGCGAATAAAAATCAAGAGAAGTAAAATCAACTGTTTCTACCTGAATTCTAGGCTGGTCAGTGAATGGGGTACGGGCGCTGCAGAAAATGTAGGCTGCCAATGAGGATTTGCAAGCGCATCAGGAATGGCACTATAAGCTCTGTCTTTGTCTTCTTGGTGGCTGCGGGACACTACTTGTGCTAGCCAACGCGCCAGCTTGAACTGCACTTAAGGGACTCGCCACATCACCAAGTGTTACTGCAGTGCTGGTTTGTCTACGACCAGGATGTACTAGGCCGCTGGTGCTTGCCAGTTCACCATAAGGTTGAGCGGCACTAGTACTGACTCTCTGCTCCTTACAAGAACTCTGCAGTTGCTGCACCTCAACAACAGAAGAACAGGGTCGGGTATGCTTGACCTTAGCAGGGACCACTACTCCATCATCATAGCTATCTGTCAGGGTGCTGCTGTTCTCTACTGGTTCGTATACTGAGCCTGAATCTGCCAGTAAGGCTTAGCCATCGCTCTCATCTGTCATGCTCAGCAACTTGTAGGCGTCTGCACTAGTGTACCTCTGTTTAGACATTTTGGCCTCTAAATTTACAGGTACAACTAGTGTGACTCAGGTAAAAGAGCACCTGGTTGTCAGAGCCTACTTCAATCGCTAACAAAAAAATGAACTGTTAATGTTCGCAGGGATCAGGTGTGACTCTGCTAACACTGCAGTTATGTGTTCTGCATTTTGTAAAGTGACAGTGATCTATTGATCTTGCACTTTGGGTGGGCTGGGCTGGGCAGAGGGGCTAAACGCAGGTGCTGGCAGGTATTTGGGCTGATCCCGCTAATGCTGCGTTTTTGGGAACACTATACTACTGGGGACACTAATATAGTTCTGATGAGATCACAGATATTGATCCATTCAGATACTATAGTAGTGATGGACTTATATAGTGTGTGTGTGTTAGAGTACCTGGCACTAATCTGACACTGCTTGGGATTGATGTTATCACTAACTGATGCTAAAAACTAACTGACGTCACCCGTGACACTAATACAGTGATCAGAAAATAGATCTGTACACTATACTAGTTACACAGTGACAGGGGGTGAAAGGGTTAACCAGGGGCGATCGGGGGTTAAACCTTTATTAGGTAATATACGGCCGGTACTCTGACGCTATAAAAGTCTGATGGTGAAACGAACCAATTAACTCGCTAACTAGCATCACCCGTGACACTAAAATGGTGATCAGAAAATAGATCTGTACACTATACTAGTGACACTGGGGACAGGGGGCAAAAGGGTTAACTGGGGAGTGATCAGAGGGTTAAACCTTTATTAGCGGATTAATGGGGGGCAGGGGCGGACATGCAGCGTCTGGGCCCCATGCTGCAGGGGGCCCGTGTGGCCCCCCTGTATGCCCGAATTGTTGGAGCGGTGGCTGCATATGGGTCCGAGCTACCCGATCTTCAGCCGATGCATAAACCGGTAGTGCAGGAGCTTGGCCTCACTCTGTTTACACCGAAAGTGAAAGTAAAGGGTGTCTTGCAGTGTGTGCTATGCTCTCTGCCTCCCCCTACTGTGCAGTACTCAGCATGGAGAGTGAAGGTACAGTGCTGCTGCTGTGGATTTTTAAAAAGGCTATCTATGTATGTGTGTATGCATGTGTATGTGTGTGTCTGCATATTTGTGTGTGTGTGTGTGTGTTTATATGTGTGTCTGTGCATGTGTGTGTGTGTGTTTGTGTGTGTATATGGGTGTGTATACAGTATCTCACAAAAGTGAGTACACCCCTCACATTTTTGTAACTATTTTATTATATCTTTTCATGTGACAACACTGAAGAAATGACACTTTGCTACAATGTGAAGTAGTGAGTGTACAGCTTGTATAACAGTGTAAATTTGCTGTCCCCTCAAAATAACTCAACACACAGCCATTAATGTCTAAACCGCTGGCAACAAAAGTGAGTACACCCCTAAGTGAAAATGTACAAATTGGGCCCAATTAGCCATTTTCCCTCCCCAGTGTCATGTGACTACTTAGTGTTACATGGTCTCAGGTGTGAAATGGGGAGCAGGTGTGTTAAACTTGGTGTCATCACTCTCACTCTCTCATACTGGTCACTGGAAGTTCACCGCATGGCAAAGAACTCTCTGAGGATCTGGAAAAAAGAATTGTTGCTCTACAAAAAGATGGCCTAGGCTATAAAAAGATTGCCAAGACCCTGAAACTGAGCTGTAGCATGGTGGCCAAGACCATACAGCAGTTTAACAGGACAGGTTCCACTCAGAACAGGCCTCACCATGGTCAACCAAAGAAGTTGAGTGCACATGCTCAGCATCATATCTAGAGGTTGTCTTTGGGAAATAGACGTATGAGTGCTGCCTGTCAGCCTGTCAGTGCTCAGACCATACTTCGCACACTGCATCAAATTGGTCTGCATTGCTGTTGTCTCAGAAGGAAACCTCTTCTAAAGATATTGCACAAGAAAGCCCACAAACAGTTTGCTGAAGACAAGCAGATTAAGGACATGAATTACTGGAACCATATCCATTGGTCTGATGAGGCCAAGATAAACGTATTTGGTTCAGATGGTGTCAAGCGTGTGTGACAGCAACTAGGTGAGAAGTACAAAGACAAGTGTGTCTTGCCTACAGCCAAGCATGGTGATAGGAGTGTCATGGTCTGGAGCTGCATGAGTGCTGCCGGCACTGGAGAGCTACAGTTCATTGAGGGAACCATGATTGCCAGCATGTACTGTGACATACTGAAGCAGAGCATGATCCCCTCCCTTCAGAGACTGGGCCACAGGGCAGTAGTTCAACATGATAACGACCCCAAACACAGATCCAAGACCACCACTGCCTTGCTAAAGAAGCTGAGGGTAAAGGTGATGGACTGGCCAAACATGTCTCCAGACCTAAACCCTATTGAGCATCTGTGGAACATCCTCAAACGGAAAGTGGAGGAGCACAAGGTCTCTAACATCCACCAGCTCTGTGATGTCATCATGGAGGAGTGGAAGAGGACTCCAGTGGCAACCTGTGAAGCTCTGGTAAACTCCATGCCCAAGAGGGTTAAGGCAGTGATAGAAAATAATGGTGACCACACAAAATATTGACACTTTGGGACCAATTGGGACATTTTCACTTAGGGGTGTACTCACTTTAGACATTAATGGCTGTGTGTTGCGTTATTTTGAGGGGACAGAAAATTTACACTGTTATACAAGCTGTACACTCACTACTTTACATTGTAGCAAAGTGTCATTTCTTGTTGTCACATGAAAAGATAGAATAAAATATTTACAATAATGTGAGGGGTGTACTCACTTTTGTAAGATACTGTAGATGTGTGTGTAAATGTGTGTGTTTATACGTGTGTGCTTGTTTTATATTTGTGCCTATATGTGTGTGCGTGTTTTAAATGTGTGGGTATATGTGTGCGTTTATGTGTGTGCGTGTTTTAAATGTGTGCGTATATGTGTGTGCGTGTGTTTATATATGTGCGTATATATGTGTGCATGTGTATATATGTGTGCATGTGTATATATGTGTGCATGTGTTTATATGTGTGCGTATATGTGTGTGCGTGTGTATATGAATGTGTGAGTATATGTGTATGCTTGTTTATATGTATGTTTGTGTGCATGTGTTTATATGTGTGTGTGTGTGTGTGCGTGTTTATATATGTATGTACACATGTATGTACACATGTGTGTGTTTTTTATATGTGTGTGCGTGTGCATGTATGTGTTTATATATGGGTATGTATATATGTGTGTATGTGCATACATGTGTGTTTACATGGGTGTGTATGTATACACATTACTTGTAATCCTGACCTCCTATTTCGGTATGATCAGAATTGATTTTTAGGGCGGGTTCCTAATACCAACAAGAAAATATCATTCCTCTGAAAAGCAATGCAAACTCAGATCGCTTTTCAGAGACATTTGACAGGCAGTGAAGAGGCAGTATGTAGCGCCATGACTGGAAAAATGTTGAGAAACACTGATACAGAGTAACCGATCTCTCCATTTTCCTCCTGCAACCCCTGGAAGCCTGTAGGAGAGAGAGGAGAAGTGGGAGGAAAATAGAAAGCTCAGTTCCTCTATATGCAGCCGCCCCTGCCGCCCCTGCCACTCCTCCTATGCAGCTTCTTTCTGCTGCCCTCTCCTTCCCTGGCCCCCGTGCTGTCTCATGGCCCCTCCCCTTATTCCCACAGCTCTGCAGGGTCCCCCCCCCCCACCTCTCCTACTGGCTGCTGCAGGGTATCTGTCAGGATGAATCCTTTTCTGAATGGAGAGTTAGTGATCCATACCAATCACTGACTCAGTCCATTCATAACTGAAACATACTAAACTTTATTTACTATGTTTCAGTTTGTGAATGAAGGGGAAGCTCTGCATAGAGCTACTCCTGTCTATTTATTCTGTACAGCTGAGGCTGCAGAGATGTAGATTGAAGGATGTGCCCTCAATCTCCTTTCTCTGTGTCAAAGGTGAAACATCAGAGGTTTGTTTAGACCCCTGGTATCTCCCCAAGCCCCCCAAATGGAGCTTCTAAAAAATGGTAAAAATATTAAAAAAATAATATTGTAAAAAAATAAATAAATAAAATGGTATAAATCAGTGGCATAACTACCAGGGTCACAAATGTCACACTTGCGACCAGGCCCTGGCATTCCACCACTGGGCTCGGAGGGAAGGGCCCCGGCCTGGGGTCGGTGGGGCACTTCATGGTTTCTTGCACGGAGGCCCTGAAAGCTCTAGTTACTCCACTGATGGGAGGTACCCTAAACCTACCTGGGCCTACCACTAACTAGCCTAACGCTGTTTAGTGTCACAAGTGATACCAATACGGTGATCAGTGAAAAATATGAAAACTGTATTTGGTGACACAGTGACAGGGAGTGAAAGGGTTAACTGGGGGTGATCAGGGGGTGATCAAGGGGTTAATTGTATGCCTATGTGTACTGGTGTCAGTGTGGTACTTGTTTTACTCACTGAGATGTCTTCTCCTCTTCCGCTGGAACCAAAAAGGGCTCCACGAGGGGAGATGACATCACTTCCTCTGCCTGTGTTTACATTTCACATAGAGGAGGCATTTCATTCACCAGACCAATCAGCAGGTCCAGGCCAGAAATTATTGGCCTGGGCTTGTAGATCGATTGGTTCTGTAGTGAATCTGATCACTGTGGGGACCAACGTACGGGTACGGCGATTCGCGCAGGGCTGCCAGCTTCCCACAGTATATCTGCATGAGCTGGTAGGCAAGTGGTTAAATATATCAAAGGATTCAAATATACATAAACTTTTGTAGTGAACAATACAACCATGCATCAAATTATACATTATAATGTGGAACCATTTTAACCTCTTGCTGACTGCCTCGCGTAGATAAACAGCTGCAAATCGCCATCTATAAACGGCAGCTCGTACAGGCGCAATTGCAGGCACAGTTGCGGCGGTGCGCTCTCATGCCCACTGCATGCTGCATGAGTGCGGCTGCGGGTCGGGCGGACTCAATGTCCCCCAGCGACCCACGATCGCCTAATACAGAGGCAGAACGGGGAACCGCCAATGTAAACATGGCTGTTTTTCATTCTGTCAGGGGACATGACAGTGATCTACTGATCCCTGTAATCGGATCAGCTAGATCTGTCATGTCACTGCCATCCCAGCCCCCACACAGTTAGAACACAGTGAGAGAACACATTTAACCCTTTGATCGCCCCCTACAGTTTAACCCCTTCCCTGCCGGTGACATTTATACAGTAATCGGTGGCTATTTTTAGCTCTGATCTCTGTATAAATGTCAGTGGTCCCAATAGAGTGCCAAAAGTGTCCGATCTGTCCACCGCAATATCGCAATAACGCGATCATTTTTGCACAAACCAATCAATAAATGCTTTTTGCGATTTTATTTACCAAAAATATGTTGAAGAATATATTTCGGCCTAAACTAATGAGTAAATTTGTTTTTTATATTTTCTTTGTATACGTATTATAGTATGTCACTCTTTGTTTATTTCTAGCGCAAAAAATAAAAACCTCAGAGGTGATAAAACACCACCAAAAGAAAGCTGTATATTTGGGAAAAAAGGATGTCAATTTTGTTTGGGTATAACGTCGCATGACCGCACAATTGTCAGTAAACCCGTCACAGTGCAGTATTGCAAAAAGTGCTCTGGTCAGGAAGGGGGTAAATCCTTTCCGGGGCTGAAGTGGATAAATAGTGCAGTAAAAAAAGTCTCTGTATTATGTAAATAAGTTGTGATAACTAGAGTTGAGCGAACACCTGGACGTTCTGGTTCGGAGGGTCCGAACGAACTTTGGGAAAAAGTCCGGGTTAAGCACCGAAAGTTGCCCGAAAGTTGTCCCGGACCCCGAACCCCATTGAAGTCAATGGGGACCTGAACTTTTAGACACAAAAATGGCTGTAACAAAGTCCTGGAAAGTGTTAGGGGGCTGCAAAAGGAAGTAAAATGGGGGTAAGAGTAGGGCAAGTGCCCTACAAAAAAATGGGGATAGGGAAAATAAATTAAAATCAAATAAACTAGGAGATGATTTTTGAACAATAATGTGTCTCTTACAGCTTCAGCTAGAACCTCTCCCTTTAGAACTAGGAGATGATTTTTGAACAAGAATCTGTCCCTCTAAGCAGAAGCCTCTTCCTAGTGCAGTCAGATCGCTCAAAGCAGCAGTATGTGAAATCTCAAATTACTCCCACAATCTGATTGTTGTGTACGATCCCACAATCTGATCCTTGTGTACGATCGTAACAATCGTTGTGTTAGGCAGGGTTTGATCTGCAATCTGTCACTCAAAGCAGCAGTATGTGAAATCTCAAATTACTCCCACAATCTGATCGTTGTGTACGATCGAATTGATCGTTGTGTTAGGCAGGGTTTGATCTGCAATCTGTCACTCAAAGCAGCAGTATGTGAAATCTCGATTCTCAAATTTCTGCAATCTGTCCCTCAGAGCAACAGTAGTAGTAATCTCAGGATGCAGGATCAGATGTTAAAATATCTGCAATCTGTCCCTCACAAAATTCTGGCAGCTTCCTCTCCCTACACTAACCCAAGAGCATGTGACATGCAGCACTGTGACTCCAGCCTCATATAGAGGCTGGGTCACATGATGCACTGACCAATCACAGCCATGCCATTAGTAGGCATGGCTGTGATGGCTTCTATGGGCAAACCAGTGAAACGCTTGTTGATTGGCTGCCCTGCAGCTATTCAACATGCGTGATCAACTATCAGAACGCAGAACCCGAATGTTTTTTGAAACGTCCGTGTTCGGGTCCGGGTCCCGGACACCCCAAAGTTTGGTACGGACCGGAACGTTACAGTCCGGGTTCGCTCAACATTAGTGATAACATTCCAAATGTAATGATGTGACCAATTCATGTTCCACCACCTGATGGCATACCAGCTCTTTACTGGATTCAAATAACCTCCCAAACATGAAGTCCTGAGTAGAGTTGAGGGAACCCGAACTGTAAATTTCGGGTCCGTACCGAACTTTGGGGTGTCCGTGACCCCGACCCGAACCTAGACATTTGAAAAAAAGTTTGGGTTCGGGTTCTGGGTTCGGGTATTTGATCACGCATGTTGAATAGCTGTAGGGCAGCCAATCAACAAGCGTTTCACTGGTTTGCACTTAGAAGCCATCACAGCCATGCCTACTAATGGCATGGCTGTGATTGGCCAGTGCATCATGTGACCCAGCCTCTTTATAAGCTGGAGTCACTAAGTGCTGCATGTCACATGCTCTCTGGCTAGTGTAGGGAGAGGATGCTGCTGGCGCTGTGAGGGACAGATTGCAAATATAATAACATCTCATCCTGCATTACAGAACGATCTGATTGTGGACTAGGTAGAGATTACTACTATTACTGCTTTTAGGGACAGATTGCAGATCTAATAACATCTCATCCTGCATTACAGAACGATCTGACTGGACTAGGTAGAGTCTACTGCTTAGAGGGACAGATTATTGTTCTAAAATCATCTTCTAGTTCTATAGGGTCAGGTTCCTGCTGTTGCTGTAAGGGACAGATTATTGTTCTAAAATTATTTTACTTCCTTTTGCAGCCCTCTAGCACTTTCCAGGACTTTTTTACAGTCATTTTTGTGCCGAAAAGTTTGGGTCCCCATTGACTTCAATGGGGTTCGGGTTAAAGTTCGGGTCAAGTTCGGTACCGAACCCAGACTTTTTCCTGAAGTTCGGCCGAACCCACCGAACCCAAACATCCAGGTGTTCGCTCAACTCTAGTCCTGAGCGTTTGACAGAAATAGAGGCTATGCCTCACGGATGACACCTGGCCCTTTAAAGTGCCTTCCTTAAGATCCAGCCTGAACTCAGTAATTGCACAGACAATTCAAGGTCCATAGGAGGAAATATACAAACTGAATAGTGTGATACCATTAAAATGTATTAATTAAAAGAAAAAAAAAAAGAGTACTTGCAAATACAGAGTAGCAAAACAGCATAACAGCCAACTGCTTGAGCCATTGTGCACGGTGATGTCACAACAAGCCCCGGCCTAAAATATTTCCTCAAACAGGGCGTCTTCAGAGTACTCAGACTTCAGGATTTAAATTTATTTTTGATAGGGCAAGGAAAAGTTAAATTTACTATGTATTTTGCCATCTATGCTGAATGGGGATATTCCTCCTCTATTTCAGTTCTGGTGGCAACTCAAAATTTTGACAGTGATGAACACTGGACAAATAGACAAGGTATGACTCTCCCTAACACAGATGCAATAAAACATTACAGGGATCCTAACCACCCATCACTCTATCCAAAACTAAAAAACAAAGGAAAAAAGGATGGCATTAATTAAACTTTCATTATGTATTAATAAATACAGCGCTACATGTATTTACATATTTCACATTTGCCTTCAGCTTTAATTTCACTGATCTAACATATTTAAAGGAAATCTATAGATGTGGCATACACTTTTTTTTTTTCACCATCGGCGCTGTACAATAGAAACCATAAGACACTGAGGCAGTTTTCAGACATTTAGCGCTATAAATAGTGCCTGAAAACTGCCTCCCATGCCACCTGAGTGTGAAAGCCCGAGTGTTTTCACTCTGGGGAGGTGCGCTTGCGGGACATTAGAAAAAGTCCTGCCAGCAGCATCTTTTGGGTGCTTTAGGAGCGCTGTTTACAGCGCTCCCAAAACACCCCTGCCCATTGGAATGAAAGGGCAGCGCTTCAGAAACACCTAAAAAGCGCTTCAGAAGTGCCGCAACACGGCTGCGCTTTTCGGCCGCTAGTGGGGTGCTTTTAACCCCCAAGAAGGGGTTAAGAAGGGGTTAAAAGCACCTCGCTAACGGTCGAAAAGCGCAGTTTAAACATCAGTAAAGCCCCGATAAAACAAGCTGTGCTTTACCGCTAACACACAAGCGGCCCCAGTGTGAAAGGGATCTAATACATTTTGACAAAATCAAAATAAGCTTACTTGAAATGTTCTTTTATGTTGTGAGTTATGTCTGTGTGCTAACCATCTCTTTCCACAATGTCCTAGTTTCCCTGCATGCTTTGTAGCTTCTTCTTAGCTTTTTACCTTCAATTTATAAGGACTACATATCCCATGGTACTTTGCTGCCTGCAAGCGGTGATTCCTGTACTGACTCCACCTCCTGAGACTCCTTTTCTGAGCACCTCTGTAGTTCAGAAGGCAGGCTCTATGAATTCTGTGACACTGCAGTGCCTACTCACAGGACATAGTGAATATGTCTCACAGAACTCAAGAAAGTAAATGTGTGGAGATCTTCACAAAGTACGTTTACAAACCTCAGGATCAGTGGTGGCCTGTCCATTAAGGGCGCACAGGCGCCGCCCCCTCTATCTGCTCCACCCCTTCTATGCTATGGATAGATTTGTGCATAGCATGAATCTATCCATGACCACCTGCGACCACCCCCTATTGATGCGGCCAGCCCCTTTGAGGCACCGGCCACATGAATCACCGTGGCGGGGGTTACTTAGAAGCATCTCATTAGAGCCCTAGGCTCTAATAGGCTTCAACATAGTGGGGCTTGTGGCACAGAGCGTGGCCCCACAAGCCCTTAGAAAGGCAAATGAACATTTGCCTTTCTAGCAATGAACTGCTCTCCACTAATCAGGAAGCGCCGGTATGTTACCGGTTTCCCGATTGGCAGAAAACACAGGCGATCCTATTGGATGGCTTTCTCGGAGGAGCAGGGAGATGCACGGCCGAAGGCAAACTGCTCCCCCCGGACACTGCGCGATGCCTGTCTGCTGCCCGCCCACTCCTAGATGGGGTAAGTGCGGGTACTAGAGGTGAGCAGACACCTGGATGTTCGGGTTCAGCAGGTTTGGCCGAACTTTGCGAAAAAGTTTGAGTTCGGCCCCGAACTTGACCCCGAACCCCATTGAAGTCAATGGTGACCCGAACTTTTGGCCACTAAAATGGCTCTAAAAAAGTCCTGGAAAGGGCTAGAGGGCTGCAAAAGGAAGCAAATGGGGGTAAGAATAGGACAAGTGCCCGGTAAACAAATGTGGATAGGGAAATAACTTAAAATCACATAAAAAAAATAAAAAATAGAGGAGGAGGTGGATGTGGAGTAGGAGGTTGAGGAGGCGGTGACCGTGGTGGTGTAGGTGGAAGTGGCGGTGGAGGAGGAGGAGGTAGCCAACACTGTTTTTTGTTTGTTTGGTTTTTTTTTTCTAATTGGGGTAGCCCCCAAAATATTAAGACATATTAAAAAAAAAAAAAAAAAAGATCACTATCTGCAGACAAACCCAGAGATGTTCTAGCACGGGTTCACTTTTTCCATATAAAATGTACCATGGTTTATTTTTCATGTTTCTCCTGTTACAAATTCCAATAAAGACTTATGTTCTATAAAAAAAAAAAAAAGAATAAGTTCACTTAAGTATACCAATGGCTGTGTGAGGCCGGTATAAATGTCTATTCTGCACAAGGTACAGACAAGTCTTGTGGGATCCGTGCCTGATTCATTTTTATAAACGTTAGCTTGTCCACATTGGCTGTGGGCAGGCGGCTGCGCTTGTCTGTGACAACGCCCCCTGCCGTGCTAAACACACGTTCAGACAATACACTGGCTGCAGGGCAGGCCAGCACCTCCAAGGCATAGAGGGCAAGCTCAGGCCATGTACCCATTTTGGAGACCCAGAAGCTGAATGGGGCAGACCCATCAGTCAGTACATGTAGGCGTGTGCAGACATACTGTTCCACCGTGTTGCTGAAATGCTGCCTCCTGCTAAGACGTTGCCTATCAGCTGATGGTGCTGTTTGTTTTGGCGTGCTGCTGACAAAGATTTTCCACATTTCGGCCATGCTAACCCTGCCTTTTGAGGTGCTGGCAATGCCACAGCTGTGTTGGCGATCTCTTCCTCCTCCTTTGCCTTCGCCTTGTGCTTTCACTGAGCCCCCGGTGTCATTTGGGAATGCCCTCAGCAGCGCATCTACCAGCATAAGAGACTGCTGCATGACTTGGGGCTCAGACTGCTTGTCTGATTTACAAGGGGCTGAGGTGAAAAACAGATGGCCATGGGGTTCAAGTGCCAACACTGAGCTTTCAGCAAGGGACCGGGTGGAGACAATGTGAAGGAACTGGAGGCATTGTCAGCCACCCAATCTACTATCGCCTGTACTTGTTCTGGCCTCACCATTTGTTGAGCGCCATTCGGGCCTACCATATAACGTTGAAAGTTCTGTCAGCTACTCACACTTGAGGAAGGTGTGTCACTTTGTGCGTGTAGCTGGCACAGATCGACCAAGTCCTCTCCTTGCAAGAGGAGCTTCAACAACACCATCAACACCAGCAGCACCAGCAGCACCAACAGCAAATGTAGTATTTAGAATATTTTTTTTTTTAAACCATGTAGACACACTTTTTAATTTTGTGCAAGAAATGCCCCGCTGGCCGCAAATGTAATATTTTGCACAAAAAAAAAAAAAAAAACATTTTTTTTAAATTTGTCTAACTGCAATTTAAAAGCAGTATTTAAATATGCCAATATTTTGCCAACTGAACTAACAGAACACGATTAAAGTAGCGTCGCTGACACACAAGCAGTTGCAAGTGCACTACACTTGCAAAAATGGCTGCAAACGCCCACCTAACAAAGAGAAAAATTGCTTAGGTATTATTTGAGGCACTTTGCTTAGCAAACAAAAATCTCCTCTAGCACCCACCCACCAATAAATTGCTGTTTTTAACAGATTTTCTAAAGCTAATCTGTCCCTCACAGCAGCAGCAGCATCCTCTCCCTACACTAGTACGAGATGGTTTTCTAAAGCTAATCTGTCCCTCACAGCAGCAGCAGCAGCATCCTCTCCCTACACTAGTATGAGATAATGTGGCTGGATCACATGATGCACTGGCCAATCACAGCCATGCCATTAGTAGGCATGGCTGTGATGGCTTCTAAAGGCAAACGAGTGAAACGCTTGTTGATTGGTTGCCCTGCAGCTATTCAACAGGCGTGAAAAAATATCCGAACCCTGAATCCGAACTTTTTCTCAAATGTCCGGGTTCGGGTTTGGGACACGGACACCCTAAAGTCTGGTACGAGTCAGAACTTTACAGTTCAGGTTTGCTCAACTCTAGCGGGTACCCCTCTGGTAATGTCACGTATACTCCTCTGGCAATGCTGTGTATACTCCTCTGGCAATGCTGTGTATACTTCTCTGGTAATGCCACATATAATCTTTTGGCAAAACTGTGTATGCTTCTCTGGAAATGCTGTATATACTCCTCTGTAGTGTTGAGCGAACCCGGACTGTAACGTTCGGGTCCGTACCGAACTTTCGGGTGTCCGTGGCACGGACCCGGACCCGGACATTTCAAAAATCGTTCGGGTTCTGCCTGGGCTTGCAATGTCAGGCCCAAGCGAGTTGTGATGTCTCCTCATATATGTCGTAAAGGTCTCTTCGTATGTGTCAAAACGGTTTTCTAATATACACCGTAATGGTCTCTTCATATGTGTCGTAACGGTCTCCTCATATGTGTCGTAACGGTCTCCTCATATGCACTGTAATGGTCTCCCCATGGGCGATCTCAACTCGTTTGGACTTGACATTTCAAGACTGAGCATGGTCTGAAATCCCACAGGCACAGGGTTTGGGCTTGGGCCTGTAAACTCTTTTTCAAGCCTAAGTCCCAAGCCTATAAAAAAGTGCGGACAACTTATCGACGTCCCGTTGGTTAGTTGT
>BLSH010332037.1:310413-323921 GCA_018402905.1 Glandirana rugosa | reverse complement strand
CTGGTACAGGCAAAGGACCATCGACCATAGGAGTGTACTGGACCGGTCGCCACCACGATACCTGAGGTCCTGACTTAATAACACAGGGGGTTACTCAAGGACACGACTGACCGTCAAGACTACTATTCACGACACAAGAAGTGATAGAACACTCAACGATAATCAATAAAATTAATAATTTGTAAAGAATATATGACGTGAGGAAGACCACAGGGAAGTTGGAGGATCCTGTGATCGTGTTTTCACCTCCGTACTACCAATCCCACCCCAATATGTCCCCGACCGAACTAGCCAAAAACAAAACAGTCACAGGTTTGGAGGACTTCCACCGTCATATTGGGTGTGCAGTCTGATAAGATGTTAGGGCACAGGGAGTTACCTACTAGTTCTTTAGAAAAATAAACAGGGCGTATTTCTACCGTGACATCTAATCTCAACTCGCTTGTGGACCTGCAAGCCCAAGACGACCAGGCACCATTTTTGTGCCTAAAAGTTCGGGTCCCCATTGATTTCAATGGGGTTCGTTGTCCGTGCGATCGTTCGGGTTCCGTCCGGACCCGGACCCGGACTTTGTCCCGAGGTTCCGACGGACCAGCAGAACCCGAACGTCCAGGTGTTCGCTCAACTCTAATCTACAGTGCCATCTTTATGCGGGACAAATAAAAAGATTTCTTGATCATCCATTGAGGGACACGGGATTGTAGAATAGTCTGACGTGTGGGTTATACTGCCACCTTCAGGAGGTTTGGACACTGACAAAACAAAAACCGATCAAGCCAGCCCCTGTATAACCCCACCCTAACCATCATGCCTCCACTTTTGTGCTAGTGTCCTAGGAGGTTGAAGGGACACCAGAAGGAGTGCAGTATATAAGAAATGTTTAATAATTAAAATAACTAATAGCAACTCACAAGATAGTGAAGAACACAGCACTTATCATCAGAACTGCCAGTCAGCACAGGAACTCATTGGGGGACACAATAATTCAGTCCTGGAGTCCATAGCACCACCGCTGGCCAGGTCATGTGAGGATACCAGCTACCAGGAAACGGACATGGTCCATGGCACGCAAGGCTGACAGTAAGTAACATCACACACCATGCGACGTACAGGGGGCATGTCTACGCATTTTGGAGCTGCACTGCTCCTTTTTAAATCCTGTGTGGGGAAAATGTGTTATGCTATTTATACCCATCGGACTGTAATGCCCATTGTTGCTTCAAAAAAGGGCAAAAAATTGTGGATTCACTTTAAATAATGCAAATACAGCATGTACAAGTGTATAAAACAGTAAATAAAGTGAAAATGAATATATAAAGATGTGCATAATGAATTTCATTATTAGTTATTAAAATTAATGATAAGCATTATATAATGTTTAAAAGATAATCAGATGGACCAATTGAAAAACAAGAAGCAAATATAAATAAAATAGGATCAAACAGATAATACAATTGAATTCATTCATAAATGGAAAAAAATGTGAAACATATCACAATGCAAATTATATTAAATTATCGGACCCAGTGATACCTGAAAACTGTCACCAAGAGGAGATATATTACTCTATGCAGTGGACCAAACCATCAGTGTTATGAGGAAAGAATATGATAAATGGAATAAAAATATAACAAATTAAATAATATATAGATGGAATGGCTGTATAAGAAATATATCTAAATAATTCTATATATTTATATAAATATATAGACTATATATAAAATTATATATAGAGAACAGTTTACAAGTGTATGACATGTGCAATTTTTGTGATCTGGAAGAAAGGACCAGATAACAGCATTAACTTCCATCTCTTAGCCCCTTCAATCAAACCACTTGGGACGAGAGAGTTCAGTGTGTAGATCCAATATGTTTCTCTCTCGCACAATTTTTTAAAATGTTCTGCTGGAAGGAATTAATTGACGATAGACTCAATGACCCAGACCTTTGGCCTATCAAATAATTTCCTGTGTAATTCTGCAAAATGTCTGGGAGCATAGTCTTCTGTGTTAGTTTCTACCACAAACCTTCAGTGTTCAGCAAAGCGTGCGCGAAGGATCCAAATGGTTCTCCTTGCATTGAGGAGACCACATGGTGATGTAAGACAGCAAATTATGTACTGTGAGGAACAGTTCTGAAAGGATTGAATTCATTAGGTCTTGCCATTCGCCACAAAGGATTCTTGGCCATGTAAAACATGTTTGCAGATCAAACATTTTTTCTTTTTACATTGAAACATGTGGTTTCCAAACATGGATATTATTCCGGTTACAACAGGCTTAAAATTCCACCATGGATGAAGACAGGCATTCTCAAATGATGACATTGTCTATATAATGACCATAGTAGACAATGTTGACAGTACAGCACAGAGATTGTTGTTCCAAATGTATTTAAGTTCCCATAGCCCCATAGCAAGGTTGGATTTGTTTGAAGCAAAATGAGCTCCAATAGCTGTCATGGTGTGTTGGATATAATGACTTCCATTGAATTGGAAGTAATTATGCTCCAGGTAAAAATTAGTGTCTGTTAGAATGAAGTTGACCTGTCCATCATTTATAACTGGGTCAGTGGAGAAGTAAACAACTGCCTGTATGCCTATTGAGTGTGGAATGGATAAATAAAGAGAATTGACATCCAATGAGACCCACAGATAGGTAGGTTCCTTGAAATATGATTGTAAGTTCTTCAAAAGATGCACTCCATCCTGGACATAGAAGGGAAGGGACAACACTTTGGGCTTTAAAAAATAGACCACATGCAAAGACAGACAACTTGTTACAGTCTCCATGGATGCTATAATGCAGTGACCAGGGGGGTTGACGGGGTACTTGTGGACTTTGAGGTGGTAGAAATAAGAAATTTTGTAAAATGCTTTATCAAAAAAAAAAAAAAAAAACAGCTTCCTTTTTATTGATAGCACCATCTGCTAGGACCTTGGAGAATAAGCATTTTAATTCCTTTGTAAATTCTTCCAATGGATCGTGTCATAGTTTTCTGTAAGTATTGGTATCTGATAATGAGCAATATTTATTTTTATTACTATACTTCCCCCTTTGTCAGCAGATTTTATAATGATTGGTGTTCAAACCATCCAATGTCTTATGTTCCACTAAGCTCAAAATGGAGGATATTTTAGTATTGTGAGAAGTTGTTTGCACATAGCAAAGTAGGAGGTACCAGGTAGAATGTTTCAAGGTAGGGGCCTTTAGCTTGTGTAGAATAAAATACTGATCTATGTCTAAGGCCCCTTTCACATGGGCAGATAGAATTCAGCTTTTAGCTGCGGATAGATGAAGTTATCTACAGCAGCTAAACTCAGACAATGCTTTCCTATGGCCCAATTCACACACTGCATTTAGTGACGGTTTCGTTACATGGGGTTTTGTGCGGTTAGAAAAAATAAATTTGACTGCGTCCAGGACTGATTTTTCGCAGCTATCTGCACATAACCGCAGGTAATTGCAGTGTACTGTTTCACCTGTGGATAGCAATGGCAACAAGGAAAGAAAAACAACAGGAAGCAAATCAGAAGTAGCAAGAATGTTCCACCGCAGCTAAACGCAGCCGCATTTAAAGGCAAGTAATCGCTGCTATTTGCAATGTACAACTGCAAGTGATCGCTGAGCCTTGGAATTTCAAAATAACAAAACATGCTTTTAACAGCGGCAGGACAGCCACCCATGTGAAAGAGGCCTAATTGTGTGCTGTACTGGGGAAGGACACTGGGAGAAATTGTCAAATTCCTCCATTGGTCTTCCGGATTCATAAAGGCACTGATATCGCCTTCATCAAATTGTATTTTAGGACTGGAATTTTGTTGTGGTGGCCTCATATTATAAAACCACTTTATAATAAGGTTTCTAATAAATATATTCCGATCCTTAAACATAGAAAAGGGATTTATTTTGGCAGAAGGAACAACATTCAGCCTCTACTAAGTAGTGATGTCTCATATGGTGTAGGTGGATGAGATGAAAGATTAAATACTTTTACTGTTTCATGATTCTCTCTTTTTTGGGAGTTCCTATACTTTCCTCATTTTCTGTACTTTCTTTAGAGGCAAGAAAAGGGATACCCTAAAAAAAGAAGAGGAGGTGGAAAAGGGAGAGGGAACTGTGAAGATGCTTTAGGAGCCTTTCTCAACCTTTTCAACACCAAGGAACCCTTGAAATAATTCTTCAGTCTCGGGGAACCCCTGCTAAAAATTAAAAATCTACAACTCTACAAAAATCTACAATTAGTGTGATGTTCAATGGGAAGAATGCTCCTTACACTTGTGGTCATTGGGAAGAATTACCCCCTTACAGATAGCTAAAAAGATCAATGATGTCATTGGGAATTTATCTGGTAGAAATTGACCATTGCTCAAGGAACCCCTAGAAACTTCTGGAGGAACCCTAGGGTACCACGGAACCCTGGTCTAAAAGCATGGGATTGGCTGGAAGGTGGAAATTGGCATTAAAGGTGGAACGGGTTCTACGGTCAGATGAGCGTTAACCCCAGTAGTGATATTATGACAGAGAAGCTGTTCTTGATTGGGATTATGTTTCTTCTCTGTGCCATTAGGTGCAGAGGATAAGGCACGTTTCTTCCCCTTAGAGGATTTTTGTGACTATTCCTTGGGTCATTAGTTGTAGCCTGAGGTTTATTGGACTCCTTGTTGGGCTTATGATGTTTGGATACCTCTAAGAATTTTCTCATGTTACCAACATTGAAATTAGGAACGGGTTTTAATTACATCAAAGGTGGAATATTCTTTGATATACCTTTTTTCTTCCACCAAAAAAACGTTATTAACCAGTCCAGATCCGTACTATAGCCAAAAGATAGCTACAGCATGGATCTGAATTGCCGGGGGGACATCCATGGACATCCGCCCCTTTGCACGCTCCCAGCGCACACACACAGCCTGCGGCGGCGCACTCCCGCAGCCGCCGTGCGCTGCGTGGGTGTGCTCGCGGGTTGGGCGGACTCAATGTCCGCTGGAGACCCACGATCCTCTGTTAGAGTGGCAGAACGGGGGAACCATCGATGTTATGTCCCTGGCAGCTCTGCCCCCACACAGTTAGAACACATGCAGGGAACACAGTTAACCCCTTCACTGCCCCCTTAGTGTTAACCCCTTCACTGCCAATAACATTTATACAGTAATCAGTAGCTATTTAAATTTCTGATCGCTGTATAAATGTCATTGGTCCCAAAAAAGTGTCAAAAATGTCCGACATGTCCGCCGCAATATCGCAGTCCCAATAAAAATCACAGATCGCTGCCATTACTAGTAAAAAAAAAAATAATAATAAAAATGCCATAAATCAATTCCCATAGTTTGTAGATGCGATAACTTTTGTGCAAACCAATCAATATACGCCGATTGCGATTTTTATTTTTTTACCAAAAATATGTAGAAGAATACATATTGACCAAAACTGATGAATCATTTTTATATATATATATTTTTTGGATATTTATTATAGCAAAAAGTAAAAAATATTGTTCTTTTTTTAAAATCGTCGCTCTTTCTTTGTTTATAGCGCAAAAAATAAAAACCACAGAGGTGATCAAATACCACCAAAAGAAAGCTCTATTTGTGGGAAAAAAATGATAAAAATATTGTTTGGGCACAATATCACAAGACCACGCAATTGTCATTCAAAATGCGACAGCGCTGAAAGCCAAAAATTGGTCTGGGCAGGAGGGGGGTTTAAGTGCCCAGTAAGCAAGTGGTTAAGATGGCAGTCATCTAGGTCTCTGCAAAACGTTCCCAATTTATTTCTGATAGTTAATGCTTTCTTCTTTTTAGTATTCTGTTTAATGGTTGATATTCATTTAAGAATGGGGATATTTGCAGATTTCGCAGGTGTGTGCCACTGTGTTTTGACAGCAAGAATGACTTCTTTTCTCTCTCTTTGAGCCTTGTTGCCCAAAAGGACTGGGAATTTCCAGTAGCCACTACAAAAAAACAAACAAAAGAGGGAGCACCAGCCTAGTGCATTATCCCACGGCGTTTATTAAAAAAAATAAAACTACAAAAAATATACTCACAAACATATTCAAATGCGCTCATTGAGCTATTCATTAGTAGCCCACTAATCAACAGCTCAGCAGGCTCCACCGGATCCCTTCTGGGGCCCTAATCAGCTAATGCGTTTCAAAGGATATACCTTCTTCATCGGAACTCATTATTTGAATAAACACCGTGGGATAATGCACTAAGCTGGTGCACCTTCTTTTATTTGTTTTTTGAGTATTGGGGGCTGTGAGGGGAGCAGCACATGGAAGGTTTTTTTACCTTCATGCATAGGATGCATGAAGGTAAAAAAAACCTTCAGCCTTTACAACCACTTTAACTGCAAAACGCTCTCCAGGTTCTAAACCGTGATGTGACCCAGTCTCTGAAAAACTCATCACTATCATCATGGGGAAGATAAACCCAGTAAGTTACTTTCGGGCACTAACCTCTGCCCTGTGGTTGTAGAAATGTGTATGACGGAAACCTTTGTTTCCTTTTGATTTGGTTCCATTTGATAAGTTAATCATTGCATCTTGCCATATTCATTATGTTAGAATGATAATACGTTTTGTATATTCATTGTTCTGAATCGATTCATATTTCAGAAGTTATTTTGGAAGATTGGCTATATTCGTTTTAACATGTACATTTGTTACTTTAGGAGATCACTTTGGGTTGGATGGAGGTGGATCCATCAGAATTTCTGAATCATAACATAATGAATTTCATCAATTCGGATCATTCATTATGTTGTTAATTTTTGAAGCATCCAAAATAATGTAACAAAAAGGTACAAATGAAACTTGGTGCACTGGTCCAAATCATTTGTTGGAGGCGGGAATGTGGTGGGGGGTTGTTTTTCAGGGGTTGGGCTTGGCCTCTTAGTTCCAGTGAAGGGAACTCTTAAGGTGTCAGAATACCAAGACATTTTGGACAATTTCATTCTCCCAAATTTGTGGGAACAGTTTGGGGATGGCCTCTTCCTGTTCCAACATGACTGGGCCTTCTCGTCCAAAATTAGTGCCTGACCTCACAAATGCGCTTCTGGAAGAATGGTCAGACATTCCCATAGACACACTCCTAAACCTTGTGGACAGCCTTCCCAGAAGAGTTGAAGCTGTTTTAGCTGCAAAGGATGGGACAACTCAATATTGAACCCTACGGACTAAGACTGGGATGCCATTAAACGTCATGTGCATGTAAAGGCAGACATCCAAATACTTCTGACAATATAGTGTATATAATTAGAAATAATTAGAAATAAACAAACCATACTCAATAAAAGTATACTCATAAAAAATATACTTACGCCTACACATATAGGCTTTCCTCTCTGAAATTTTTTTTTAAATAGGGAATTCAATCTTGTTGGAGTATTCGCTGAGTTATGATTGGTGTTGGTGTTGGTGTTAGGTGGAGCTTCACTGTATTCCGGAATAGGTAGGGGGAAGTCCCATAGCTGGTCACCTGTAGGTGCAGTAAGTTGGCTACCAGGAACACTCCATATAGGTATATCGGGAAGAGATTCATAGGCAGGAGGACAGTCATTCCAAGTCTGCTCACTAGGTGTCACTCTGGAGACATTCCACGCCGGCTCTTCTGCATATGAATTATAATAAGCAGGAGGTTCATTCCCAGGGTGCACAGCTGTCTGATTGCTCAAGTTATTCTCCTCCAAGGGCATTGCTGAAAAGTATACAGAAGAAAGCAAACAAAATAAATGAATAAACAATTGATTATGTTCTCTAAAGTCGTCGGCGTGAGTGGTCATTGTGAACCTCCTTCTGAAAACGCTAGTTGGCTGACAGTCTTCGTAATCCTGCTGGCTAATTGTCTCCAGATAAAGTAAGAAATGTGTATTGCGCTTAGGATATATATAGGCCCTTATAAGCTGCTGCCTTCCAGTAAAATTCTGCCTATTAGGTAGAATATAGTCTATGAACTTAAAACGAGTCTGGAAATGGCGCTGCTTAGGGTAGTATAATTGGTCCTCATTTACTGTACCCACATCCTGGTACAGTCAGCCGAAACAGTGCAAATAGCATGAAATAAAGTGATTGTGTGCAAAAAAGATGTGTATATGTGCAAACAGCTATACCAGTGCAAAAATTGTTAAAACAATAGTGTCGCATGAATATATTAAAATATGTTGCTTGTGTGTAATCCTTTTTTTTCCTTAAACATTAATAATAATATATATATATAATAATCAATAGTTTAGAAACACCAAGATTTTGATTATAACAATTGATTGAAGCAATATTTAAAATAAGAAGAGTCAAAATGTCTGTGCACATTGACCACACCTTTAGTTGGGTGGATTAGTATGTAATTGACCAATACGACAGGACAAAATTTATAAATGTTATTAAGTTCATAAATAGTTGGTTCATTTCATGACTGTGATTGTTTCTCCCAAAGTGCTCGGTGCCTGAGAATATTCCTTTACAGTCCTAACATAAAGCTCCTGGTGTACGTCACTCGTGCTCTCCTCAAGGTCCCCTCTTTACCAAAGAGCGTCACCCCTGCAGGGGTAAAACGCCTAGTATTATCTCCGGTATTGTGTTGGACCTGGTCCTGCGGTGAATCCAAAGATTGCCACCCCTCCGGGGGTAAGGATGCCTGAAGGTCAGCACACTGTATGAAGAGCCAAGCCTTGTCTTCCATCTACTAAAAGATTTGATTAAGCATCAGGAACAACAACGGCACCGGAGTCACTAGCAGGCGTCCTTACCCCCGGAGGGGTGGCAATCTTTGGATTCACCGCAGGACCAGGTCCAACACCAATACCGGAGATACTACTAGGCGTTTTACCCCTGCAGGGGTGACGCTCTTTGGTAAGGAGGGGACCTTGAGGGGAGCATGAGTGACGCACACCAGGAGCTTTATGCTAGGACTGTAAAGGAATATTCCCAGGCACCGAGCACTTTGGGGGAAACAATCACAGTCATGAAATGAACCAACTATTTATGAACTTAATAACGTTTATGAATTTTGTCCTGTCTTATAGGTCAATTACATACTAATCCACCCAACTAAGGGGGTGGTCAATGTGCACAGACATTTTGACTCTTCTTATTTTAAATATTGCTTCAATCAATTGTTATAATCAAAATCTTGGTGTTTCTAAACTATTAATTATTATATATATATATATATATATATATATATTATTAATTTTTAAGGAAAAAACAAGGATTACACACAAGCACATCACTGAAGTTGTAACATTTCAACATATTTTAATATATTCATGCGACACTATTGTTATAACAATTTTTGCACTGGTATAGCTGTTTGCACATATACACATCTTTTTTGCACAGAATCACTTTAATTCATGCTATTTGCACAGTTTCGGCTGACTGTACCAGGATGTGGGTACAGTAAATGAGGACCAATTATACTGCCCTAAGCAGCGCCATTTCCAGACTCGTTTTAAATTGTCTCCAGATGTCAGCAAGACAGCTTAAACCTTCATGGGGCCCTTAACCCTTCTGGCCTCACTACCACTTTGGTAAACTTGTGATTCTACCAACACAAAGTTGCAATTTCTGTTGTGAAAACTCCATATGTAAAGGTTCTTTGCTTTAAGTCAGTCACCTCCAAACTGTGGTCCGTAGGCCATATGTGGCCCTTTGCTTGTCTTTATCTGGCCCTTGAGGCACCAAGAGTGGGGCATAATTCCTGCCACTGCCACTAATGATGGTGCACTTTCCCTCCCAGTGATACCAATGATGGGCCAATATTCCCCCCCACTGCACACAAGCAGGGCAATGACATTGCAACCCAATCATGCAATCAGGGACGAAAAGAGCTCTCTGTTACCACTCACCGTGCCTGACTTGCATCTCCACCCTGCAAAACATAAGTCCTTCCATGTAGATAAAGCCGCCAACCTGATAACGATAAATATAATCTCTTTAGTTCATCCAAGGAGTACACCTGTTCCAAATAGAGCCAACACTAACGTGTTTCAGCCTATCAAGGCCTTGCTCATAGTTGGCTCTGTTTGGAACATGTGTACTCCTTGGATGAAATAAAGAGACATTTTATTTATTCTCATCTGGTTTCTGGCTTTATCTATATGAATTACTTCCACTGATACCAATAATAGGGCACTATTCATCTTCCTATTGGCTACAGGCACTATATAATTGTTTTACTACCACTAATCACCAAGTTTAAGGCATTGTTTATTTCCACTAATACTGGGACATTTTCTACTCTCACTGGCCATGATTCGGCCCCTGAAGGACAGTAAACTGAGAAAAGGTATATAGCAATTTATACTTACTAAAATTATTGCATTTCCATGTTCTGTGTACTGTGGGAGACCAGATATATGTAGTGAATGCAGGGTTCTGGGTTTAGTAATACTTTAAGTAATGTTTTGTACTAAGAACTGGATTACTAATGAACAGCCACTGCTTGTCATTAGTAATCCAGTTCTTGGTAGTAAGCACAAGAGGGTGTCCTGTAGGGATTTGGTGAAGCTACACACCGTGCCTGGGTGATATATGTTACCTGCAGGCATATTAGGGTTGCCACCTCATCCCTTTAAACCCAAACACATATTAACCACACAGGTTCTGAGGCTAATTTAATGCACATAAGGCACCAAGTGAGTTTAATTACCGACAAAACTAACACAGTGCAGCTCTAAAAACAGCCACCAATTGTTAGTGATATCTCCTATAAATCAACCTGTTAAATGTTTAAAGTGATTAATAAAGTGCATAAACATTTGCAATAGAGCAAAAAACAAAAAGTCCCAATATGCTGTTAGCATCAAATTCTAAAAAACGATTTAAGTTTTCAAAGTGCATAAATAGGTGTGAAATAGGTGTGAATAAAACAATAAGGTGATAATCAAAAAGTCCCAAAAAGACTCTGCATGTTCTTGTCTCATGTAAATCTCTTCAATACAGTTTATTAAAGGGTATAGATCGTGACTTCAAACATCCACCAGCATGCAGTGCAGACCTCCACCGAAGGTATAAATAGGTACTCTTACCAGAACAATCTGGGTGTGTGCATGTTGGATACAAAATTAACCGAACTCCAGGGTCATCAATTAGAACTTCATGGCTAAACCTCCACACCCTTCAGACAGTATATCCGTATTTCAGCCTTCAATATCATAGTATCGCTCAACAGGATATCCAAATAAATGAGTGACCATAAAGATCCAGATTAAAATATTGGGGAAGACCTCAGCAAAAACAAGAAGTGCTACATAGTGTGATACCGTTTAAAAAAACAAATGTATTAAAAATAGTTGCACTTACATGCTTTAAAATTGTCACACACGATATGGAATTCCAATAACATCTGTTGCAAAGGCGCAATGGATCCGAGCAGACTCTCCTCACCCGGCACCTTTCGTCTGAGAAGACTTTGACAGGGGTATAAGCCAACTGCTCCCATTGCGCTAAATTTACAAATAACAAGCATCTCCCCTCATGAGACCATCACTTAGGCTCCGCCCCAATGGCGATCATGGTGTGAGTTTCAAGCCTCAATCTCGTCATTGGTCGAATTGCCCAGATGGTGTTCATGCACTTATTATGTGTAAAATGATTGGTATATATTCTCTATTGGTCGCGGTTGCGTCACTTCCGGTACGTACCACCGCTTCCGGTAAAACATACCTGATCAGATAGATATACAATACGGGGCTACAGTCATAAAGAAGCCTTGAGCGGCGGCTTTCCCAGCATAGACAGATGCGAGGCAGTAAGGAGGCTGCGAGGGATAAAACCGGCCGTAGGCGTCAACAATCAGTCGCTCTACGTCACTTCCTACATCAACATCCGCTGTACAGCAGAAATGACGTACCGAGTGTGGCCGGCGGAAGTGACACAAATGGGAATGATGGAACAACAACCTCCGACACTCATGTAAACACCAGAGGATTGGAAAGAATCATCACTAATTACGGCTAACATGTTTAAATACAAGAAAATAGTTTTTAAGGCTAATGCATATGTCAATCAGATGCGGACCATACCTCAAGTGCTGCACCAATAAATACATGCCACAATAGTTTACATTTACATGATAAAACACACAACAAATAAAAAATAGTTTGACATCAAATACTATACATAGATGTTGTTCATATTGGGTATATCGGTAATGTTAATGCAAAATAAACTTTAGCCGCTGTTTCACAGCCATCAAAACTGCGAAACAACAACCAAATAAAAGATAAAGTAATGAACCATATAGGTTAATGCAAATATTTTAGGTCATAATAGAAATGCCTGAAAATCAGAGGCTAAAATAAAATATAAAAAAATAAGAATAAAAAAACCCACTTAGATGTAAACACCTACTCCCCCACTTCATACAAGGTGCCCCTAATAACCACCTTAATCAACCACAGAACCTGTGTAATTAATATGTGTTCGGTTTTAAAGGGATGAGGTGGCAACTCTAAGGCATATAGTGAACTAGTGCAAAGGTTGTTTGGACCTTTCAAAGACCATACAAGGAGCTTAAAACCACACACACACAAACAACCTGTTAAATAGTCCACGGAGCATGCTGGCTCACCCTACGGAGTGAATGTGTGATTGTCATATGCTCTCCCCCCTTAATCTGTTCTGCCACAAGTTTGAACTAACTCAATAATCATTGGGGGTAACTTACCATTAGCTGTAGGTAAATGACTCCAGTCCTTAGAAGATACATATTGAATTGTTTGATAGAATACTGCTAAGTCTACAGTTGTGAGTCTCAGAATGAAAATGCATAACTAAATCAGACAGATAAGTTGTCTCACCATAAAGTATAATTTGTTTTCCACATTCTTTTTTACTTCATCTTTGCTTGGGGCTCCCTAGTGGCCACGGCCATAACCACTTTAAGACCGAGCCTCTTTTTGGAGTTCGGTGGTTTTCAGTTAAAAACAGGTTTTTTTGCTATAAAATTACTTAGAACCCCCAAACATTATATATTTTTTTTCTAAGACCCTAGAGAATAAAATGGCGGCCATTGCTAAACTTTATGTCACACCGTATTTGCGCAGCGGTCTTACAAGCGCGATTTTTTTTTGAAAAAAATCAGTTTTTTTAGTTAAAAAATAAGACAACAGTAAAGTTAGGTCAATTTTTTTCCACATTGTGAAAGATAATGTTACGCCGAGTAAAATGATACCCAACATGTTATGCTTCAAAATTGTGTCCGCTCGCGGAATAGCGACAAACTATGCACCATAAAAATCTCCATTGGCGACATTTAAAAAATTCTACAGGTTAGCATTTTTGCGTTACAGAGGAGGTCTAGGGCTAGAATTATTGCTCTCGCTCTAACGATCGCGGCGATACCTCACATGTGTGGGAAATGACAACAGAATAAAAAATTGATTTTTTTGACTAAAAAAAGTTTTTTTTTAGCGCGAACATTCTGGCGACGCGTTTATGCCACACTGTATTTCAAATCGTTACCGGCGGTAAAATAAGAGATCCCAGAATCTTTTTTTTATATA
>BLSH010332037.1:297358-310308 GCA_018402905.1 Glandirana rugosa | reverse complement strand
AGGTTCCGCCCGGGTACCATAAGACTCTCGACACTTACGGTGTAAGATTTCGACCGGTATTAATAAAAAAAAAATTAAGTCGGTTGTCCGTGAGTCGTCGACCAATTTCGGGGTACCGGACCAATACAGACGCGAGTACAAAAACAAAAGCTTACAAGAAGACCATACCGGAGGGGTATGAAATACACGAAAAAAAAGAAGACATAACAACTTTTAAGTTATTTTGAGAAAATTGGTGAAGGCCTGGCGGCATGCAGATAACTGCCGCCATGAAACTTCACCTTATGGCAACAATACCATCGTCTATCGATGGTATTGGGGCCATAGATAAAAAAGACGTCCGAAGACCACTTTTATCTTGCAGGGAATCGCCTGCAGAAAAAATAGATACCGGGGTTATGGTAGCTATCTGCTACCATAACAACGGTATTCCACTTCAAAGTACCGCCGTCAATAGACGTACGGCGGTCCGGAAGTGGTTAAAAGAGTTTTATTGAATTTTCAACAATACAGAAGAAAAAAAAGCACATAAAGTATGGGGAGGCCATACCAGAAGAACATTCGAAAACAAAAACATGAGCGCAGACATAACCAGGCCATGGGGCTTTAACCAGCTGCTGAGTGCCTGTTGGCTGAATTAAAAAAAAAATAATTATGGCCAGCTTTAGAATGTGGCATTCACAGCTCTCAGAATACCATGGGCCCGCCTTGGAGAACACAAGAAATCTCTTAGTGTATGGTCAGCTTTACTACAAGTGCTAAGAGCTGCCATAATGCTGGAGGTCAGCCAGTCAACTGTGTCACGTGTGTGTAGGTTGCTTGTCCTTGAATATTTGCCGGTCTTCTACTATATGGTACAGGGGACTTATTCACCCAAGTGCTAATGGCAAAGATGCCAATTACCCAAAACCACCTCTCTGTAATTTCAATACAAAATAGATAAGAACAATGAGAATAGTACCGCTCAAATGCCCCCCAAACCTTTATTAGTCTAATCAGCATGTGAATAGACTAGTGCAAGATGGACAGGATCAGCTTGTCAGGCTCCAGTAGTCTACAACAAAAACTTCACAAACACCATCTCCTTGTTGCGTGTATGTGAATGAAATGGGTAGTAGATGGCTTAAGCTCCTGTTCTCCTCCTGTAGAAAACTCCTCAGATGTGTTTTGCCCTTTTCGGGCTCAATTGTAGAGGCCTCTACAATTAAGCCCCAAAAAGGGAGAAATGCGTTTGAGGAGTTCTCTGCAGGAGGAGATCAAGAGCTGAAGCCATCTGTGACGAACACAGGTATCAGATTGCTGCCCTCCTCACCGACAGGTGACCGAGGACCCCCCTGATCTCACACCACGCTTGTCACTTACACAATAATACCACTCTCAGCTAATTTCAGCACAAAGATTTCCCAGCTTACGTGTAAGTGTCAGCCGCCTGAGAGCGATTGTTACCGGGCTAATTCAAGAAATTAACCCTTTCACTGTCACCACTTCTGGATGCCAGCCAGAAGATCCGGATTTTAGCAATACCAATTGGATTTTAGAATAATAACCTGTAACACACGCTGTCACCACAGACAGGGATATTCAGATACGTTATTTTAAACAGTAGCGCTCTTCAAAGGAACAGATTCGGTATAGCTTGCATTAAGAGCTTTAGGGACAAGATTAACACTTTCAGAATAAGGTTTAATAATGAAAAGGTCAAGTTTGGGTGCAGTAAAATATTTACAGAAAAATGATATTACAAAGCAATAAGAGACATAATATACAGCAGCAAAGAGATAAGACAGGAAAGAAAGTTACTTGCTTTTAAAATGTCAGTGATCAATCTGAGATTTGATGATGATCTCATGGGTTCTCAGATGTTCGTTCTTTGATGGTAAAATGAGAACTGACAGCTGTGCTTAGCAGTCCCTTTTTCTCTGGGTGAAAAGGGGTGGGGCCGTATGCCCCTGACCCCTCACACGGGTAAGGAGGGCCCGTGGGCTGTCCAGGGCGGACCGTGGAATACAATCTTCCCTAATTCACAATTTCTGTACCGATATTTATATTTGCCAATATGTACAAGGTACATTCCTGAAACTGATCAATTATGGTTCAGGATGAATTTTGCAGTCCGACAAGTTAAAACATGACAGCCCTGTCACTTTCTGTGACCCTGAGAAGCGGATAAACTATCCGTGGGTCCCCTTATAAGTGACCACTGGGATGTTTGGGCTTGTTCAAACCTGTATGCCTTCCCGCATACAGATATATATGTTTTATTAATATGTCACTCTCCTAGCTGGAGTTATGAACTGTGGGTATTTTATTTTAAGTTTTTGGCATGCGGTGGGGTTGCTGGGAGGTCATGGTGTTCTTTGTCCCTGTTTATGACCCTCGTAAATTCTGAGCTTCTTTGATGCCTGCTTGATAGGTTTTATAGTCGGCTAACACAAACAAACACCCTGCTCATGTAGCTAAAATAACAATTCCTTTTTTCAAAGTGGCTTTTTTAGAATTCCCACATGTAACAGGGAGGAAGGGTGTGTGAGGTATCTGTACTGGGAGATTCTTAAGTTCAAACTAAAATGATCATCGGAACAAAATGGTAACAGTTCTGTGTGCGTCTCGCACGTGATCTCATCACACCATCTTCTACCCATTTCATTCACATACATGCAACAAGGATTTGGTGTCTATATGCAGACGGCTGCCATTTTTTTGGACAAAATAGATGTAGCGTCCTCCCTGTTTGGGTGTTAGTGAGTATATTTTTGGCTTTCTCTGCTTAACAGGAGAGCAGATAGGTAAATTTAGATGCTGTCTGCTTATCAGAGAGTCTTGATTTAAGTAAGGTCTGCTCAGTGGTGGTTCATGTGGTCTGGAAAGTTTTACACTGTCCAGTAGTATGGGTTCCTATTGGACAGTGGGAGGAAAACCCAGACAGTGACAGCAGGTGTATGTGGATGTGATTCTGACCAATTATTGGGGATGTGCCCCACTGCATTTTGAGGGAACTCATTCATATAAAAAAGGAGCACATGGGCTCAAGGTGATGAGTTCCTGCCCACCCAGACCTAAGGGATGGAGGCATTTGTTCAGCTCCTGGCTACTAGGCTTGAGGCCTATCCAGGATGCTGGGCCTGGTTGAGGCCTAGCTAGAGTTGCTGAAGCTACAGGCCAGAGTCCTTTAAAGCTGACAGAGGGGGGTGTCCTCGGATCCTGTCTGGTATCACAGTGGCAAAGTGTCGCTTGGAAGTTAGAAGGAGGCTACCGGCTGTCCTAGGACATGATGTGAGTACAGACCCATGAAGGGATCTCTGAGACTGAGTTGCTAGAATCCCCCTCCTGCTCCTCATAGTCAGCTAACTGGGTGTGTGAGCTAGAAAGGAGACACTGGCGAGTGTCTTGAAGAAACAAAGTCCAGCCTATCCTCTGCTGCTTAAAAAGGGACTTGTTTCACTTGTATCAGTTTGCTAATTGTGTCACTGGAGTCAGCTTGCTTCTTGCTTCACTGAAATTAGTCTGCTACCTGCATCCCTGAGATCAGTCTGCTATGTAGTGCCACGAACAATCTGCTGCATAGAGATAGGGAGAAGTTGTCCTCGCTTGAAGTCAGTTAACTTGGAATATCCCATTCATTCCCTTCTCCTATCCAAGTTCTACAATAAAGCATCAAAAACTCATCCCCTAGACTGGTCATTGGAGTAACGAGCAGGATTGTGCATGTGCATTTAACAGTGTGGAAACTCGTTGTGACTGGCTGCAGGATAATCAGAGGGAGGCCCGAGTCATAAAAATCAGCAGCTCCTTCAGGGGTACTGCTACATAGACAAGGCTATAAAGTGAAGACACTTGCAATTTGAAAGAGTAGCCCCATGAAATTATTGATTTGCTCAGTGTATGTCAAGACTTTTACAGACTTTAAAAAGGGCTCTTGCCCAGTATATTACTCTCCACCCAGTAGGATAACAATAACCACAGCAACCCATGTGACCATATTAGCTCAATGATGTCTCAAGCATCTGACCACTTTGTGTATGTGCAGATGTGGGGCAGGAAATGTCAAAGCTCAGTGGGCCAGCAAGGATGGAATCATGTGACAGCTTACCACGGGTTCTACTAAATTGGGTTTGGACCACGTTTAGACTGAAGTCAGCTCATCCCTAGTCTCTAGTAATGCACTGACTATACAGATAGTTCTCCTGCTTCTTGCCCTTGACTTAGACATACATAGTGTTAAAATCTCTATAGTAGGGAGGTTGTCTGGGGCCCATCAAAATATTTTTATGGGACCCTATGGTCTGTAGTTAAGTCCCTGTCTCCAATTATGTTCACAAATGTGTACAGAGAAAAACAGTTTGTACTCACATCAGCATTGTCTGAGCTTTGCATCACTTGTGCTAGGCTACGGGGCTAGCTTTTCTTTCACTCTCACTGACCCCCCCAGGCAGGGGTGAATGTCCTTCTGAGTCATAGGGGTCCATCTATATTTGATTTGGGTTGGCAAGTGCGTTCGTTCAGAAGAGAAAGCAGCCCAAACATTTGTTTTTGCATAATTTGCACAGGACGAATGGACATACAGATTAACTGGATTAATAGCTATCCAAATGTTTTTTAAAAAACAACCCCTAGGAATGCGTCCAATGTCTTTTTTCTTTTGCATTGAGTATAAGGTATAAGACGCCAACGTAATAATTCAGGCCACAAAACCCAATGGCAACATGAAATATAATGTAATAAAGTGGATAGTCTAGGCACTGTTATGGCTATGCGGCTGCTTTCCTTTTCATCTCCACCAGTGATTGACAGAGGTCAGAGGGAGAATTGAGGGCAGGCCTGGGCACTTCTGAGGCTGGATAATAACCCTCCCATCAGTGCAGGGAGGTTTGTAGCTGTACAGCACATGGAAGGGAGACCCCGGGAATCTGCACAGGGTACAGTTGTTCAGGGGTAAAGAACGCCAAAAGGGAAAGCAAAGGCATTGTGCACTGCATCCTCCCTTACCTCCCAGAAACAATACAGCAATGTAGGGACCACCAGGAACAATGTGACCCACATTTCTCATCTGAGATCATCCAGCCACAAGCACTTCAGCCTACTTCTTTTGGCTTCCATACCAGCGTAGCCATCAGGGGACACACCATTTCTAAGAGAACATCTACGCAGCATCGGTGTGGTGAGAGGCCCTTTGACCACTTTTGATTTGCTGTGTCTTTGAGCTCTGCCTATGGAGATTGCATCACCCTTCTCTTGCTTGTGAATTACAAATTTCCTTGTTTTGAGGGTGAGTGATCCAACTACAACACAAGCTTATCTGCAATAGCAGCTGTGAGCTTGCTTTAGTTTTGTGCAGCAAGCTCCTGGAGTTTGTGTAAAAGTGATCTGGGAATCTGTAGAGCCATCCAATCACTTATACAGTGCTTACAGCCACCATGTCTTTAACAAACACTGACATCACCAAGCCAATTCATTTACATGGCCATATTTGAGCAATGATGTCGCCACTATCCCTCATCTCTTTATATAGCTAATGATAGCTCAAGTTGTGTGCGATGGGTCATGGGTTTTTTTTTTTGTGGCATTGGCAGGCATCAGAGGATAGATTTACAATGATGGACTATTTTTGGAGGGGGGACTTGATTTTTTTTTTTTTATAAAGGACTTGTCAAATGTTTAAGTGTCTTTATTTCTAGACTACAACTAGAGTTGAGGGAACACCTGGACGTTCGGGTTCGGAGGGTCCGTATGAACTTTGGGAAAAAGTCGGGGTTCGGCACCGAACGTTGCCCGAACGTTATCCCGGACACCGAACCCCATTGAAGTCAATGGGGACCCGAACTTTTAGGCACAAAAATGGCTATAACAATGTCCTGGCAAGTGCTAGAGGGCTGCAAAAGGAAGTAAAATGGGGGTAAGAGTAGGGAAAGGGCCCTACAAAAAAATGGGGATAGGGGAAATAAATTAAAATCAAATTAAAAAAGTGAAGGGGGGTGGATGTGGAGTAGGAGCCTAGAGGTTGACTAGGCCGTGACCATGGCAGTGTAGGTGGAAGTGGCGGTGGTCGAGGAGGAGAAGGAGATAGCCAACATGGTATTTTTTTTTTGTTTGTTTGTTTATAATTGGGGTAGCCCCCAAAATATTGTGGCCTATTCAAAAAAACAAGTATATGAATGGCTGTGTGAGTCCGGTCTAAATGTTTATTCTGCACAAGGTACAGACAAATCTTGTGGGATCCATGCCTGATTCATTTTAATAAAGGTTAGCTTGTCCACATTGGCTGTGGACAAACAGCTGCGCTTGTCTATGATAACGCCCCCTGCCGTGCTAAACACACGTTCCGACAATACACTGGCTGCAGGGCAGGCCAGCACCTCCAAGGCATAAACGGCAAGCTTAGGCCATGTGGCCAATTTGGAGACCCAGAAGTTGAATGGGGCAGACCCATCAGTCAGTACGTGTAGGCGTGTGCACACATACTCTTGCACCATGTTGCTGAAATGCTGCCTCCTGCTAAGACGTTGTCTATCGGCTAGTGGTGCTGTTTGTTGTGGCGGGCTGCTGACAAAGCTTTGCCACATTTCGGCCATGCTAACCCTGCCTTCTGAGGTGCTGGCGGTGCCACAGCTGCGTTGGTGGCCTCTTCCTCCTCCTCCGCCTTCGCCTTGTGCTTCCGCTGAGCCCCCGGTGTCATTTGGGAATGCCCTCAGCAGCGCCTCTACCAGTGTGCGCTTGTAGTTGCGCATCTTCCTCTCATGCTCCAGTGAGGGAATTAAGGACGTAACGTTGTCCTTGTAACGGGGATCCAGCAGGGTGGCCACCCAGTAATCAGAAGAAGTTACAATGTTGGCAACTCGGCTGTCGTTGCACAGGCACTGCAGCAGCATGTAGTCGGCCATGTGTGCCAGACTGCCCACAGGCAAAGACAAGCTGTCCTCTGTGGGAGGTATATCATCTGTGTCCTCTATATCCCCCCAGCCATGCTCCAGTGATGCCCACAAGCTGCGTTGGGTGCCACCCTGCTGCGATTCCTCCTCCTCATCTTCCTCGTCCTCCTCGTCCTCCAGAACTGTGTCCTGGCTTGAATATTTTGGACCTGGCCTATGCTGGTGCAGGAACCCACCCTCCGAGCCACTTGCGAATGACTGGCCTGATAACCGTGGAAATGACCCCTCTTCCTCCTCCTCCTCCTCCTCCTCATCCTCCTGTGCCACATCCTCTTCCATCATGGGCCGAAGTGTTTTTTCAAGGAGACATAGAAGTGGTATAGTAACGCTGAGAACAGCATCATCGGCACTGGCCATGTTGGTGGAGTACTCAAAACACTGCAATACGCTACACAGGTCTCGCATGGAGGCCCACTCATTGGTGGTGAAGTGTTGCTGTTCCGCAGAGCGACTGACCCGTGCGTGCTGCAGCTGAAACTCCACTATTGCCTGCTGCTGCTCGCACAGTCTCTCCAGCATGTGCAAGGTGGAGTTCCACCTTGTGGGCACGTCCCATATGAGGCGGTGAGCGGGAAGGCCGAAGTTCCGCTGCAGCGCAGACAGGCGAGCAGCAGCAGGGTGAGAACGCCGAAAGTGGGCACAGAAGGCCCGCACTTTATGCAGCAGCTCCGACATATCTGGGTAGTTTTTTAGAAAATTCCGTACCACCAAATTCAGCACATGCGCATGGCAAGGGATGTGCCTCAAACGGGCTTGGCCCAGAGCCGCTACGAGATTTCGGCCATTGTCGCACACCACCAGGCCGGGCTTGAGGCTCAGTGGCAACAACCACTCATTGGTTTGTTGTTCAATGCCCATCCACAGCTCCTGCGCAGTGTGGGGTTTATCCCCCAAACATATCAGTTTTAAAACAACCTGCTGTCGTTTCCCCCTAGATGTGCTGATGCTGGTGGTGAAGGTGTTATGCTGAGCGGATGAGTAGGTGGTAGAGGAGGAGGAAGCGCCGTAGGAGGAGGAGGCAACAGGAGGCAAAGAGAAATGCCCTGCAATCCTCGGTGGTGGAAGGACATGCGCCAAATGGCTAGCCGGCTCAGGCCCACCCGCCACTACATTTGCTCAGTGTGCAGTTAGCGAGATATATCGTCCCTGCCCGTGCTTACTGGTCCATGTATCAGTGGTTATGTGGACCTTGCCACAGATGGCTTTGCGCAGTGCACACTTGATCTTTTCCCTGACTTGTTTGTGCAGGGAAGGGATGGCTCGCCTGGAAAAGTAGTAGCGGCTGGGAACCACGTACTGTGGGACAGCCACCGCCATCAGGTTTTTGAAACTGTCCATGTCCACCAGACGGAATGACAACATTTCAAAGGCCAGGAATTTTGAAATGCTGGCATTCAGGGCCAGGGATCGCGGGTGGGTAGGGGGGTATTTCCTCTTTCTCTCCAGTGTTTGGGAGATGGACAGCTGTAAGCTTCCATGGGACCATGTGGAAATACTTGGGGACGGTGGCGGACATGGTGGCGTTGCTGTCATATCGTCTGTTTGCTGGGTGGCAGGTGACACTGTCACTGTAGAGGTGGAGGAAGAGGCCGAGGCAGCAGCAGAAGAGGAAGCAGGAGGAGGCCGAGACCTTTCTTGGATTTTGAGGTAATTATTCCAATGCAGCTTGTGCCTTGAATTTAGATGCCTGGTCATGGGGGTTGTGCTCAGGTTGAGAACATTTATGCCCCGGCCAGGCTATCATTGCACAGCTTGCAAACCACTCGTGTCTTGTCGTCAGCACATTGTCTGAAGAACTGCCATGCGGGGGAACGCCTTTGAGCTGCCTTTGGTGTGCTAGGTTCCTGGGTGCGGTGGATAGTAGCAGGCCTACTGTCTAGGGGACGCTCGCTCCGCTTTTGCAACCTGCTTCCTCTTTTGCTGTGCTGGTGCCTCTGTGCGACCACCACCTCTTCCTCCAAACTCCACACGTCACTCGCATGACCCTCATTCCATGTGGGGTGTAGGACCTCATCATCCTCCACATCATCTTCCACCCACCCTTCACCACTGCCCTCCTTGTCAGTCTGCACACTGAGGCAAGCTGCAACAGTTGGCACCTGTGTTTCTTCATCAGAAATGTGCTGCGCTGGTGTTTCCATGTCCTCATCCTGCAACAGAAGTGGTTGGGCATCGGTGCACTCAATGTCTTCCACTTCTGGGGCAGCGCTATGTGGATGGCCCACGGAAAGCACACCAGGAGAGTCATCAAAAAGCATAAGAGTCTCTTGCAGGACTTGGGGCTCAGACTGCTTGGCTAATTTACAAGGGGCTGAGGTGAAAGACAGATGGCCATGGGGTTCAGGTGCCAACTCTGAGCTTTCATCAAGGGACCGGGAGGGAGACAATGTGAAGGAACTGGAAGCATTGTCAGCCACCCAATCTAATATCGCCTGTACTTCTTCTGGCCTCACCAATCGTTGAGGGGCATTCGGGCCTACCATATACCGGTGAAGGTTCTGTTGGCTACCTGAGGAAGGTGTTTCCCTTGTGCCTGTAGCTGGCACACCTCAACCACGTCCTCTCCTTCCAACAGGAGGTTCACCAACACCACCAACACCAGCAGCACCAGCATCACCAGCAGCACAATGACCATGTCCCTCATTTGCTCTCCTCATTGGGCCCGCAAATGTATTATGTAGCCCTATGTAAGTATTTATTAATACCAATTAATACCTTATTTTTGGAAAACACCAACGTAGCCGGACTTTTTATTTTGGTGCAAGAAATGCACTGCTCACACCAACAGCTGGAAGCTCTCCCTTTAGAACTAGGAGATGATTTGTGAACAATAAATAATCTGTCACTTACAGCAACAGCTGGAACCTGGCCCTATAGGAGTAGGCATTGTTTTTTGAACAAGAATCTGTCCCTCTAAGCAACAGCTGGAAACTCTCCCTTTAGAACTAGGAGATGATTTTTGAACAATAATCTGTCACTTACAGCAACAGCTGGCCCTATAGGAGTAGGCAATGGTTTTTGAACAATAATCTGTCCCTCTAAGCAACAGCTGGAAACTCTCCCTTTAGAACTAGGAGATGATTTTTGAACAATAATGTGTCACTTACAGCAACAGCTGGCCCTATAGGAGTAGGCAATGGTTTTTGAACAAGAATCTGTCCCTCTAAGCAACAGCTGGAAACTCTCCCTTTAGAACTAGGAGATGCTTTTTGAACAATAATGTGTCACTTACAGCAACAGCTGGCACCTGGCCCTATAGGAGTAAGAAATGGTTTTTGAACAATAATCTGTCCCTCTAAGCAGAAGCCTCTACCTAGTGCAGTCAGATCGCTCAAAGCAGCAGTATGTGAAATCTCAAATTACTCCCACAATCTGATTGTTGAGTACGATCGCACAATCTGATCATTGTGTATGATCGTAACGATCGTTGTGTTAGGCAGAGTTTGATCTGCAATCTGCAACTCAAAGTAGCAGTATGTGAAATCTCAAATTTCTGCTATCTGTCCCTCAGAGCAACAGCAATAGTAATCTCAGGATGCAGGATCAGATGTTAAAATGTCTGTAATCTCTCCCTCACGCCGGCAGCTTCCTCTCCCTACACTAACCCAAGAGCATGTGACATGCAGCACTGTGACTCCAGCTTATAAAGAGGCTGGGTCACATAATGCACTGGCCAATCACAGCCATGCCATTAGTAGGCATGGCTGTGATAGCTTCTAAGGGCAAACCAGTGAAACGTTTGTTAATTGGCTGCCCTGCAGCTATTCAACATGCGTGATCAACTACCAGAACCCAGAACCCGAACCCGAACGTTTTTTGAAATGTCCGTGTTCGGGTCCGGGTCCCAGACACCCAAAAGTTCGGTACGGACCCGAACGTTACTGTCCGGGTTCACTCAACACTAACCACAACTCTTTTTTTAGTTAATATTAGGGATGCCTGGTATGGTAATGGATTCCCTGTATTATTAAAGGGGGTTTCCAGATTCTGATAAGCCCCCATCCCACAGGCCCCCGCAACCACTGGGCAACAGGTGTGGGAATGGGGCTCTTGTCCTGATTATCATGGGGGTAAGGTGCTTTTCCAGGGGGGTCCGCCCTTGCATGGCACCCCCATATTGAGGGCATGTGGCCTTGCATGGTTCAGGAGGGAGGGGCACAGGTTGCATGCTTGAATTAAGGGTTTGGTATTTTTGTATTTTTTGTGTGGAGTGTCCCTTAAAATCTGTACCAGCCTTGAACTGTCTGGTTTGTCTTTCATGGAGGACTTCACACATTTTTTTTTGTGTGAAAGTTATTCCCTTCAAATTCATACCAGATTCAAAGGGTCTGGTATGCATTTTTAGGGGGGAATCTATGCATTTTTTTTAAATTCTGGCTGTAGCAGGAAAAATAACATTTACAAAGAAAAAAAATGAATCAGTTTAAAGTAGTTGTAAAACCTTAAGGTTTTTCACCTTAATGCATTCTATGCATTCTATGAAGATAGAGCGACAGTTGTTTGCTTTTGATTAGACTAACTTAAGGTTCCTTCCCCATACTGGAAGATGAATCTACTTGTGGATTTGTGGTGTGTGCATTCCACAGACCTATCAGCATCCACATATCCGACCAATTTTGGATTTGATGCTGCTGGTAGCCGTAACTTCATCTGAATTGTTCCTTTGAGGTACTGTATCATTCTTTTCACTGTGTTTCAGTCACACTGACAGGGAGCATAGTATGCCTTTTCTTTATTTTTATTATTATTATTATTATTATTTTTTTATGAAACACATACCCTTGTCCAAGGTACGGACTGACAGGTAAACCCTGTCATTATAAGTGAGGCACACAGGGGGTGCTGCTCTACGTGGTTGGTCTGTGCAATGGGCACATGTCTATGCTGTCTGTATATGACATGAGATGATGCAGGCATGCAGGGGGACACCACGTGGGATACGTTTGGTGTGCAGAGACGCTGTGGTGGCCATTTATGGGAGCGGGGAGGATGTGATGGAGCAGAGTTCGTGCCTAAATTGAGCCTTTGAAACAGCCGATGGTGATCGGCAAAAGCGGTCACCCTCAGCACAAACAAAGGAGAATTCTTATTCATATTGGATGATCCGCACATGGATTAATGGACTATCCAGCTACCGAGGAAAGCGATAAGTATAAGGGCTCTTTCACACTAGCGGATCGTTCGGGTCCGCCTGTCAGTTTTTCAGGCTGACCTGAACGGACGCTCCATTGTTCTCTATGGAGCGGCGGATGTCAGTGGTGACATGTCCGCTGACACCCGATCTGTTCTGATCCGCCAAAAACAGATGGATGAAAACCCTATTTTCCATCTGCCTGGCGGATCGGATTGGATGAACACGGACAGAAGGTCCATGTCCATCTGGTCCTCCATAGAGGAGAATGGAGCTGTGACAGGACTCTGTGCAGAGATGGTCTTGTCATCCACTGGCTCAGCGGGGACGGTCCTGTCATCCGCTGGCTCAGCGGGGTTAAACGGACGGATCCCCGCTGAGCAGCAGAGCCCGTCAAAAGGCTCATGTGAAAGGGGCCAAAAGCACTTATCCAGTACATGACTGTGATTGTATGGGAGAGACTCTCATAGAGAGCCATTCCAAGCATACCCCAACTAAAGACTATTTCATGCTGTGTTTGCGATTGGGCCTACACGGATTGTTAGGCCCCTTTCACATGAGCGGAGCCCATTTTGACGGACTCCTCTGCTCAGCGGGGATCCATCCGTTTATCCCCGCTGAGCCAGCGGATGACAGGACCCAGGGCCGATCCTGGGCGGGTGCGCGGGGTGCAGTGCACCCAGGCGCCGCAGGGAGAGGGCGCTGAACTATAAAAGTCGTCCCTTCACTCCTCCGCTTTTTCAAGGCTGATCACAGCCAGGCAGCTTCCCGGAGGGCGGCGGCTGCTAGATGAGAAGAGCCGCTCTGTCCAGTGTATGACACTCAGAGGGGGAGCTGCGGCGATGCTACAAAGCAGCACACAGGCTGAAGCCGCTCCCCCTCTGAGTATCAAT
>BLSH010332037.1:231385-257719 GCA_018402905.1 Glandirana rugosa | reverse complement strand
CAAGTATAGGGACCTAGGAGGTTGTTTGATCGTCTAAGAAATATAGCGAAAGTCACCCTGCTCAAAGCGTACAACCGTGACCTTCGCCTCGTTGTACCACAAGGAACAGGACCCGTTAACACCCCCTAACGTGACCTCAGCGGCGACCTAACTAAACGTTTAGTAACAGACGACGCTGCACCCTTCGCATAAGCTTCCAAACCGTCCTTACCAAAAGTAAAGACCGCCTCCATTCACTCCCACCGTCCCTGTAACTGTACCGAAGACACCAAGAAATAAAACATACGGCGTTAAAACATTTACCTTAAAGACGTAGCCGTCACCCCGTGTTTAATTTGGGCGCCTGACGTACCACAAAAACCTTAGTGAAATCAAACCCCCCCCCCCCCCAATTTAAACCAGAAGGCAAGACCTACCAATTTGTGCCCCACTGCCGATGCAGAAATTCCATTTACAAAATTGCGGCATACAAAATAAAGAACCACAGAAGCCATGTCAATGTCCCTGCCACCCTCACTTACCTCCGCCAGAAATGAAAACCATTCCTGCCAAACCTTCGAATACGCTTCCCACGTCGCAGCAGACAATGATTTGCAAATCAATCCAGCGGCGACTCCAGTGCAATCCCCCACAATTGCCCAGGACAAGGAACACCATGTTGCTCCGCTTCCAGTGCCAACATGCGAAACTCGTCCCACTGAAAGCGATATAAAGAATCTGCTAGTTTGTTGGAGGATCCAGGGATATGAACAGCATAAACAAAGGCATTAAAACACAGACAAAGCAAAACCAAGTACCACAAAAGCCTTATAACTGGCGGCAAAGATGCCGATACATTATTTATTGCCATGACCACCCCCATGTTATCACAGTGGAACCTGACCTTTTTGTTTGCCAAAACGGAACCCCTCAGCTCAACCGCCAGCACGATTGGAAATAATTCCAAAATCACCAAGTTTTTTTGAACATTTGCAGCTCGCCATTCCTTGGGCCACGGCTCCGCACTCCATTGCCCTTGGAAATAAACTCCATAACCAGCCGAATCTGCTGCATCTGTGAAAATTTTCATGTCAACATTGCTGACTGGCCCTTCCATCCACAAAGACCGCCCATTGTAAACTTCAAAGAAACGCTCCCAAACCTGCAGATCAGCCTGTAGCTCTGATGTTAAGCGGACGTAATGCCGCTGACTGTTGACTCCCACGGTTGCCGCCGCCAAACGGCAACAGAAAATCCGACCCATCGGGATGAGCCGACATGCAAAATTCAGTTTTCCCAGAAGCGATTGCAGTTCCCGAAGCTGAATTTTATGCTGTCGCCGTGCACTGGCCACCTCAGCTTTGAGCACCATCAGTTTATGGGCAAACGATACTCCATGGCCAAGGAGTCAATCGTAATCCCCAGAAAAACCAACTCTGTGGAAGGGCCCTCAGTCTTGTCCGAAGCCAAAGGAACTCCAAAGCGCTCTGCCACGTACTGCAATGACCCAAGCAAAACTGCGCAAATCCTGGAATCCGGTGCCCCAATACACAAAAAATCATCCAAGTAGTGGATGACGGGGCTCAACCCTGACACATCCCGCACCACCCATTCGAGAAAAGAACTAAACTTCTCAAATAAGGCACACGAAATGGAGCACCCCTTGGGCAAGCAGCGATCTACAAAAAACGAGCCTAACCACCTAATGCCCAGCAAGCGGAAGCTGTCTGGATGGACCGGTAAGAGTCGGAGAGCCGCCTCTACATTCGCCTTGGCCATCAAGGAGCCCTGACCATATTTTCGCACCTAAGAAATTGCTGCGTCAAATGAAGAATAGGTGACCGCGCAAGCCTGCAGGTCAATCCCATCATTCACGGAGCCTCCCCTTGGGTACGAATGAGTCAAAACTTACCTTGCTCCTTCTTTGGGAATACCCCCAATGGGGAAACCACCAGGCCGTCCAAAGGTAGCGATGAAAAAGGGCCACTCATGCGCCCCAGAGCCACTTCTTTCCGTATTTTCTCCGTAACCACGTCCGGGTGAAGCCTTGCCAAGGGCAAGTTATCAGGAACTGGCGGGACCTCCTTCAGCGTACATGGTATAGTAAACCCCTTACAAAAAACCCCTTTCCAGGATACAAGCTGTCTCTCTATCCGGATACCTATCTAGGAATGGCTACATCCTTTGCATGATCACCGGCGTCATCCCTTTTTCCAGCGGCGTCACCGGTGCATCCTTTTCCTGCCTTGAAGCACCGTGAAAGGGGGTGACTACCTCCGCATCCTGAACACTCATGTTTGAAGCAACATGACGTTCCAAGACGGCAGGATCCTTCATTGAACTGCCAACAAAAACACTTTTTCTTGTCGGCCGAGGGTCCCGAGGTTGAGGAACCACCGCCCCCCCCGAAAAAACTGTGATCGCGTCTGCTCCAAAGTCATCAACCGCATCCAGGGGCTGATGTCCTTATGTTCCCACCTGATGGCTGGTCGAATTGCCTTACGCTGACAAAATTGTTCGTCATAACGTAACCAAGCCATGCCACCATAAACTCTATACGCTTCTGCAATCGCATCTAAATAACAAAAAAGGGGCGAACAATTTTCTGGCTCCTTTTCCCCAATCCCACTTGCAAAAATCGCAAACACCTGTAACCAGTTGGTGAAGGTACGAGGCATCAAATGGTATTGGCGTTTTTCTTCATCCTCCTTCTTGTTGTCCTCCGGCTTGACCCTATCCAAATTCAATTTCTCCAAGGGGAGTAGGGAAAAAATTTCCACATACTCACCCTTCCAAATTCTTTCACACACTTCAGACTTGAGGTGCGCACCCAGAGGTCCCTCAAAGTACGTAGACCTCACATCTGGCTGAATCTGCCATCCTCACCTTATCTGTCTCCTTATCCTTTGCCGAGGATCCAGCACCGGAACCATGAACGTCACCTTCAGTCTGTGTGCCTGCCACCGCTAACTGTTGTCCCACCTGGCAGGCTGGGGATTCACGGGGCCTGTCCAACGTCCTGCGCTGCTGATCCCACGCCGCCACTGGCCGAGTGTCCTGCGCTGCCCCTGCATCCAAGCACTGAAGAAGATCCCTCAGGCCTGACAACAAATCCCTAACGCCGGCACCTACCTCACCCGACGGACCAAAACCCCCTGACACTTGACCTAAGTCCCCAGAAGAAGAAGAAACACACAAAGAAGGGAACACATCAGGACATTTACCAGGCTGCTCAGAGCTATGCACCCTTCCAGCCGCCGATCCGGATGCCCCCGCCAGCTCCTGGAGCTCCACGTCCTCAGAACTGATGACCTCCCCTTCAGACCGGATGGACTCCGGATCCTGGGCAGGGGAATCTTGCCAGCTGTCCTCTCCCCCACGCAGATCGCTCTCCTCCTCTGCTTCTGGCAGTCCTGTAGCTCTTCCCTGCACAGAACGTTTTGCAGCTCTCCTAGGCTGACCTGTCCCGGCTCGTAGCCTGTGAACAGCAACCACGCTTCCGCTCCACCCCCTCGTGACATCATCCCGAGGTCCTCCAGGTCTTGGCAGCACAGTACTGAGGCCGCCGCTTCCATAGGCGGCATGTACTGGCCACAAGCCGGGCCGCGCTGCTGCCATACTCTGCTGCATCACTCTGCCCACTCGCCACCCTCGGTCTCTCTCTGCAGGTACAGGGCCACCGGCAGCACCATGAGACAGGCTGACACCCGCAAATGTCACTCTCCCACGCTGGGCTGACCCCCTGGCCGACACATCATCACTGCGGAATCCTCACGATGGAAGAGGGGAGACGTGCAGGTGTATGGTGAGTGTCTCCCTCCATGGGCTACGCCGATGACGGGGATTCCTCCCAGGATCACCCCCCCAGCAGGGGTGCGCTTGGCAGGGGGTCCTATAGGGTTCCTATTGGAGCTCCCTTGGCAACGTCGAGCCTGAGGAGTAGTCTCAGGACTAAGGCGCTCCAGAGGCCGAGACCTCCGAGCATGTGCCTGAGGTGCAAGGTCTGGTTGCGGCTGTACCTGCTCTACTCCTTGCAGCATCTCCGAAAATCCTGCCCTGCAACACTTCAGGGCCATGCAAGGTCGCTGCAGCCTTAAACTGGGTCATAAGCTGCTATAAATCTCCCATTTCTTCCTCCCCAGGGCAAAACGCAGGAGCTATGCAGATGAACGACGTAAATCCGTTGCTTTCCACCTCTGACTGTTACTGTCTCCACTCTTCAGTCTACACACCTAATCTCCTCCCCCTCACACCCTCTCCTGGTCCAATCACGTAAGTAACCCTCTCCTGTATACCTTTAAACACATTAACTCTATGCTGTCCGGTTCCCCTTCCACCCTGTCATGCTAGCCCTACGCTTCATTCGTCCCTCATAGCTCCGGGCCTTCCTTACTGCATTTCTTTAGGCCTTCAGTAGATCTTTAAGAAATGCATGCAATGTTCAGTGTTTGTAGACTTTTAGGAAACATTTGTTCGTTGAATAGTGGTCCTCCAACATTAATGTGAAATTATGGATGAATATAAGAAATTACTGAGGATTCAGCAAAGTGAAGCCTGAGACTCACTTTGATGCTGAGATATTTGCAAATAACTTCTAAATTGTTGAATATTGGTCCTTGTTTCCAACATTAATAAGAAATGATGGATGAATATAAGAAATCCCTGGGAATTCTGAAGTTCGAGACTCGCTTTGATCATGATATATTTGCAATTCACTCGTCCTACAGTGCTGTCCATTTATTATTGATCTAACAAGATCCAATGGGAGTCTTTCCTGCATCAAAAAGGTAGAAGAGCTTTTTGGGTAAAATGACCTTTTCTTGTGACATCATTGACCTATTAACCACTTCAGTCCCGAAAGGATTTCACACTCAAGGACCAGAGCACTTTTTGCGATTCGGCACTGTGTCGCTTTAACTGACAATTGCGCGATTGTACGACGTTGTACCCAAACAAAATTTGCGTCCTTTTTTTCCCACAAATAAAGCTTTCTTTTGGTGGTATTTGATCCCCTCTGCATCATTTCTGATCGCCTTTATAAACAAAAAAAGAGCAACAATTTTGCAAAAAAAACACATTTTCTGACTTTTTGCTTTTTCTGCTGCACACAGAAAGTTTTTTATCTTTATGCATAGAATGCATTAAGATAAAAAAAACCTTCTGGCTTTACAATCACATTAATTAACACTTAACCCTACCAAACTCTTATACCCTCTCTTACCCCTGAATTCCCACTTTAGTATGTTCCTCTCTTCCTAACGAACGACCTAGCCGCATACTTGCTTAACATAATGATAGCACAGTGAGCTCTTGATGTATATAGTTATATTGGCCCTATTGTCCACCCAAGAACAAGGACCACCTTTGATTACTGCCTTGTTTACCACTATGCAGTGGCCAACTCTCTCACTGAACTAGCCAGTGGCCCAAATAAAGTCTTAAACAGCTAACAAAGTCATCAAATTGATTTGCCTAACAGGTTGGTGAACTGCAACAAATTTTTACTTGCAGTGTTATAGCAAGTTTTTATTTAACAAACCAGAAATAAAAAAGAGCCAGTTATTGAACACACAGGTCATATATTCACTGTCTCCCACATGTACTAAACAGAAAAGACCTTAAATTGTTAATCATTCTTCAACAGCAGAGATAATTGGTTCCAATACTAAGGTAAAGTCCGCCAAAGACAGTTATATTATCATTTATGTGAACTAGATATATATCTGCATGACTAAGGTATAACTCGGGAGACACAAAAAGTTGGAAAAAAAAACATATTTTCTGTCTCTAAAAGATTTGTTTTATTATATTTTTATTTTATAATTATTTTTATACTATAATAAAGCAATATAAGATACAAACAATAAAGACATAGTACCTAAAAAGCTGGCCATGCTTTCATATTCTACATACCAAATATGCAATGTCATTGATGTTCAATACTTTGGCTATCAGAGTTTCATCATATTAAAGCTAATGTCCTGGCAAACAGCTAACAGGAAAATACACATACTGTATAGAGATATTTTCTATTGCATATTATATATTATTCTGTTTAGTCAGTCTTGTGTTTCAAGCATCTCTGCCATACAACATAAAGGAATAAAGGATTGTCTAAGGACGGACTGCCCTTAGACCTTTCTACAGATGTCAGCCCAGTTGAGCAATGAAACCAATACCCAAAAACTTGGTTCTATGTAGCTCTATGCACAACCCTAGGTTTAATTGGTACATTGAATATACGGGTTAACAAATATCAAGAGTAAAAGGCTTTTGATATCTGTTAATCTGTGTATGCAACTTATACAATAAAACTATTGTTGAGCAGAGTGCTACGTAGAACCCCTTATATCAATATTTTGTTCAGACTCCCAAAAATTTACTTTAATTTTTGGTGTATTTTGGTGGATCTTTAGCTCCACTTTTCTTTATGGATTTGGTTGGAAGCGATTTTTTGTGGCTCTTTTGTGTATTTGGACTGGTCTCACTAGGGAAAGGTATAGATCATTGGTACCAAAGGAAAATGTATAATATTGCTTGGATCATGTGGCTACAACCTACAGTTCCAAACACATAGAAATAACCTGACAGAGGTCCCCCATTTCCCCCATTTCTCCCATTTTACGGAAAAAAATGCTTCTGTTGCCATCTGTGTTTCCGCTAGAGATATGGTTGCACGCACCATTAATGAACGGCTTGTTTTTAGTGCTGTGACTGACGCAACAATTGTTTGGCGCATTTATTGTGCAGGCGGTGTGAACAAGCCCTCACAGCTGACAGAGGTTCTATCTGTCACACACTGTGAGCAAAACTAAAATGAGATAAGTTCTGTGCTTTAACCACTTCACCTCCAGAAGATTTACCCCCCTTCAGGACCAGGCTATTTTTTCCAATACAGCATTGCATTACCTTAACTGATAATTACGCTGTACCCAAATAAAATTTATGTCCTTTTTTCCCACAAATAAAGCTTTTTTTTGGTGGTATTTGATCACCTCCGTGGTTTTTATTTTTTGCGCTATAAAAAAAAGACAATTTTGAAAAAAAAACAATATTTTTTTACTTTCTGCTATGAAACATATCCAATAAAAAAAATGGAAAAAATCGAATTTCTTCATTAATTTAGGTCAATATGTATTCTGCTACATATTTTTGGTACAAAAATTCCAATAAGCGTATATTGATTGGTTTGCGTAAAAGTTATAGCGTCTACAAAGTATGGGGTATTTTTTTTTTTAACTAGTAATGGCGGCGATCAGAGACTTATAGTGGGACTGCAATATTGTGATGGACAAATTGGACACTAACTGACACTTTTTGGGGACCAGTGACACTAATACAGTGATCAGTGCTAAAAATATGCACTGACACTGTACTAATGACACTGGCTGGGAAGGGGTTAACATCAGGGGCATTCAAAGGGTTAAATGTGTTCCGAGCTAGTGCTTGTGTACTGTGGGGACATGCTTTTACTAAGGGAAGGCATAGATCCTGCTTTGCAGGAACACAGGATCAATGCCTTCCCTATTGACAGAATGGCAATCTTACTTGTATAGATAGGCAGATCACCGTTCCGCCTGTGTACTTAACAATTGGCGGGTACGGTTGGACATCTAGTCCATGGTATCCGTCGCTGGGCTCCCGCTGTGTGTGATCTCAGTGAGAGCGAGTCACCTGGGGCGCACTTGCACATGCACACCCCAGACCCGGAAGTGTCAGCTCACGTAATAGGTATGTGATCTGGTGGAGACCAGCCGCCCTGCTGCAGTGCATGTACTCAAACTCAATCCTTCCAATACTGAACTATATCCTCGTCCCCTCTATTTGTCCTGGTGACCACTGGTATTAAAGTGAATGTAAACACTCTCCTATACCCAGTGAAGTGAACAGCCTCAGATTATACACAGAGATGAAACAAATCTCCCTACATAAGTTTTACATGCACATCTGCTGTCTACATTCTTTAGAAAGTGCACATCGTGTTAGAATTTTTTCTTCCTGTTTCAGCAGCGGGAGGGGAGTCTGGGCATACACTGTGTGAGAGCTGATTGGAGGAAAGGCACACACACCCCACTCCACATAGGCAGAGGAACAAAGGAACTTACAGAGCTGTACTGTGAATAGACAAGTTCTCTGCTTATCTATCTGTAAGTTAGCTCCCCGACACAAATTTCCAGCTGCTTTTATGTACTGTGTCAGAGAACTTGTCAAGTTATGCTGTCATGCTGATAACAGAGGAACAGAGCAGCAGAAATATATGGGACTTAGGGCTTTGGAGGGAGATAAGTAAACACTGCAGATATATGTGCCCAGGTCAGATTTCATGAATGGGGTTTACATCCACTTTAAGTCTGGAAGTAATAGAATATCCAAAATTTGGAGTGCCATTTAAAGCATATTAAATTTCAATTCAAGCTTTGGTAAAAAATAAATTAAAAAGGTTTTTGCAGCAGCTCATAAAAAACCCACCTCATCTCTAATGCTTTCTGCCACAGACTCACCAATCCAACTCCCTTCTCTTCTTGATTACATGACCTCCAGCATCATGCAATGCACTTCCTGTGAGCCTAGAGTGTCAAGGGATGCCCTCTCTGGACTCACAGGACAATGCTGCAGAGCAGAGTCATTACATGGTACCACTCTCTGCAGCATTCAAGATCGATCAACTACCAGAGGAAGAAAAGGATGAAGAGGACATGTGACATCATGCTACTTACCTAAGTATGTTTTAAAGAGTGTGGAGGAGCTCTAAGGGGTTTGGGGGGCTGGAAAGTGGAGGAGGACATCCTAAAGTTAGGGTTTCATTTACCCTTCTCAATTGACTACAATGAATTGCACCAAAATAGCAAAATGCATTCAAAGTGAAAGTTTCACTCATTATTAAATTCACTTATGCCTGAATGTTACCATATGTATGTATTGATTGATTCAGAGCATTGTCTTTTTCAATCTCAGTTCTACTGTACAAAGAATTACAAGAGGCTCATACAAGAAAGATTCATATACTAACACTAGCTACAACTAAAAATACACCAAATTATTTTAAATTAATATAACTATATAGATTTTTTACATATCTGCCTGGAGGTTTAGGCCATCTTCTATGCAGTGTGCTTCTTTTTTATCTACAGGTTTTTTATTTTGACAAATTTAAAAAAAAAGTAGTTGTGTATTAATATTTACAGAGATATGAGGTGTTTAAAGCTGATCTTTACACTGATATAAAATTGCAGCTTTGAGTCGAACTCCAGCCAGATATAAACGATACAAATAATACGGTACATCATTAAAGTGACTGTAAAGGTAACAAACATCTCTATACTTACCTATTCTGTGCATTGGAATGCAAGCTCTTAAAGGATATGTCAACCAAAAAAAGTGATTATGCTATAATTAAACCCTTCAGAATTGAATGCTCCATTTTATATCTTTGAAAGAATCCAGAAATGGGGTCTTCCCGCTGTTGCACTCTCCACATTGGCATTAGGATGATCAATAGCATGAGTGGGAACCCTTCGTAATCACTAAAATTGAGAGGTGGAGCTGGGAACTGCAGGAGACCCCATGAAATTCAGAAAGGTAATGGGTGATTCAACCAACTGCCAATCACACAAATCTGAAGTATCTTCTCTGGCTGGACTGATCCCTTTTGAGAGATCTGTTCTAAAAGAGTTTATTAGGAAAGTATATATCAGAATTTAGATGTTACCTGTTAACAGGAAGATCAGAGCAAGCTCCGGGTTGAACCTTTAGACTGTCTTTCTGAAAATAGCGCAAGTCTGAAGTTCTCCTTATGGGAATTGTGTCTGCTATGAGAGTTGCAATTTTATGGCCCCTTGGTATTCATTTAACTCTTTATGGGATTGAACCCTGTTACAGCTTTATCTAGTTACATAAAAAAAAAAAATTCCCACTGCTTTGCATAACCTTCAGGAGTGAACCAGGAAATGTTGATTGTGCAACCTTTCCATTGTGAAACCAAAGAAGAACAAATTGATCCATAACACGGACACTGAGATATGTTTGGAGTCACGTTTGTAGACACCATATACGTTTCTTGTACAGAAACAATATTAAAAGTGCAACAGCAGCCAAAATTGTGTTTGGATAGAATGGGGAAGGGTAAGGGAGGGTAAGGCCTGTAAAAATACCACCACATTTTAGACACTTTATGGTATAACAAAATTTGTTTGTATTTTGACAACGAATAAAGTACATTTCTGAGTGATCCACCATATTGACTTTTTTGGCATACCATTATAAAAATGAGTCTGACCAATGCCAAGGTGCCACGTCCCTGATACTGCTTAAGGAAATCAGAGAACCCGGACTGGAATTTTTTAGGCACCAATTAAACCACAAAGTATTAAGAAATTACAAAAATATTTTATTGAACATCAGAAAAAAATAAAAACTACAAAAAAAAAAAAAAACAATTCAGCTGATAGATAGTTCAATGTTTCTTAATACATAAAGGCCACCCTTTATTTTTTAATATACATAGGCTCCTATATCCTTTCAGAAAATTTTTTACCAACTGACCCGCATTCTTGAATCCAGGACTTTAGATGCCTCATACTTGTGCTGCCCATCCACGAGAACAGGAGAAGGTAGTTGTTGAGGTTTTGAGTACTAGTTGAAGACTGCCATTTTAATTAGAGAAATGTGGAAAATTTGAGGTAATTTCAGATGGTAAGAGACTGGCCCAATTCGAGAAATGATCCTGTAGGGACTGATAATAATCGAGGGCCCAACTTAAAAGTAGGTTGCTTCAGTCTCACATACTTAGCAGATAGGCATACTCTGTCTCCCACTGCATATGGAGGTATATGACACCATTGTTTCTCAGAGCAGAGTTATATTAGCCTGCTGCCTTTTGTAGAAGCTGATGAATCTTTGTATTTTACTCGTAGGTCTGCTGCGGGTACACCAGGAGGACGTTGCAGTGTGAGAAAAGTATGTGGGTGATAGCCCATAAAAAGGTGTGGTATGAAGGGCACTATGCCAACAGGAGTTGATGGCAAGCTAAGCTAAAGGCAAATATTCAGACCAATTAGACTGTAATGAATTAACACAGTGCCAAAAGGTAGGTCTTGATAGTCTCGTTCATACGTTCAGTTTGACCATCAGTCTGTGGGTGATGTGAGATGGAGAGGGACACTGTTACCCCCAAATTTTTACATAAAACTCTCCAGAATCGGGAAATGATCTGGGAACCCTAGTCAGACACAATGTTTGTAGGTATCCCATGATGCTTTACATATAGCGCCCCCATAGTATAGGTGCTCTACTTTTGTAGATTTTTGATAGCAAAGGAAAAATCTAATCAGGCCTGACTGTTAGTGCAGGCCTGAATGTTTTGATCTGGTTAGGGGAGTAGCTCAGGGAGGGACTGAAGATAGAGGGAAGGAAGACCCCTGGTAGATTCTTCCCCCTTGAGCGTGGAAAGTTCTGGAAAGGGGAATGGAGGAGGAGGTGTCACTTCCTGATGTATGACAAGGAGCCCTGACCAATCCACATGCTGGATTGGCAGGGGGCAGGCCTCCTTAAATACAGCAATCTGCCAGCAGGTGTCAGGAGAGTTCGGGTGGAAGAGTGAGGATGTAGTCAGGAGCACCTGAGAGGGGAGCCCCCAGTCTGGGAGGGGTGACCTTGAGGCCTGGGGCTTGGGTGCAGCCAGGAGCGGGAGTCGGCTCCTGGAGTGGCACAGGAGAAGCAGGAGAGCATCTGAGTTCTACATGGAAGGACACTCTTTAAAGAATCCACTATATAGTCAGTGAGTGGCGGCCCCCTTGGGTGTTGGATGAGAAGGCTGGGACAGTCTGGGAGGAGAGAGAGCAGTCTGTGGAGGCCGTTAGGAGCCAACCAAGGGAAAGGAGAGCCATTAGACCGCAGGACAGACCAGATGGGTCTGGAAGATGGATGGGCTGGGAGTTGTAGTTCATCCAAAGGCCCGGCTGGTACCAACGTATTTTGCTACAAAAAAGAGGGTGTATGGTTTCAGTGAAGGAAACCTGCAACTCTTACCCACAAAGGGTGGTTCTGAGGCCTTGCCTGTAGCTGCAGCAGGCCTCATCATGTGCTAGACGTGATGAAGAGGAAATGTCAAGGAGGTCTGATAAATTTCCCTTCGGACCAAGAGTACAGGAAAAGTGTAACGGTCAGCAAGTAGTGTGCTGGAGAGGAGTACAGGAGAAGTGTAACGGTCAGCAAGTAGTGTGTTGGAGGAGAAGAAGTGTATATACCGGAGGTGTATATAGTAGGTCCTATGTTCTATTACTGGGCATCCCACTGTCATCCCTAATCCCTATCCAAGTTCAAACCCCTAAATAAAACAACAACAAAAAGTACCGGCCTGTTCAGTGACTCCGGGTGTTTGGAATCGTGTGATTGAGGGCAGCGGGCAGGTGGACCACAACTCCTGAGGGAGTACATGGCTACATACAATATGGGATAGAAAGAGGTAAGATAGTGCTTCGGTTAGAGGTAGTCGAGAAAGTGGCACAAAGTAACTCATTTTAGAAAAACGATCCACTGTGACCCAAATTGCAGTCTCTCCATCAGATTTGGGTAGGTCTGTGATAAAGTCCATGGTCAGATGGGTCCAAGGCTGTCGAGGTGTGGTGAGTGGTTGTAGCTGAGGATGGGCGAACGGTTCAGCCCGAGCATATGTTCGGGCCTAACTTTTGCTGTTCGGTGAACATCCAAACAAACGGGACGTTCAACCCTTTTGTTTGGCCCCCCGATCCGGCACCAAAAAATGCATTGCAAGCCCTGATTGGCTGAAGCAGTGAAAGCTTCAGCCAATTAGGGCACAGAGCACTGTCAGAGTCATGAGTGGACACTGTGATCATTACTTTATCCAATCATGGCTCAATACCGCCCCACAGTATAAAAGTATTCTATCAATGGAAGCCATTTTCAGTGTGATTTTGGCTGGAGAGAGATAGATCAGGGCTCTGTTCAGTGCTATTAGTTAGCTAGTGTGCAACACTGTGCTATTTTGCTTTAATTGTCAGTGTAGAATATTAGTTTACTGTCAGTCTACGGATAGTGTGAGTGTAGTGAGGAGGGCCATCATTCAGCTTTGCATAGTGTGCAGCTAGAGTAGGGACAGCTCAGATAGTTTCAGTGTAGCGTAGTGAGATCGTGTCATTCATACATACATTAGTGTATGTAGAGTAGGGACAGCTCAGATAGTTTCAGTGTAGTGAGAACGTGTCAGTAATCTTTAGGGATGAGCCGCCGGGTGTTCAGGTGTTCATCCGTTCGCGCCATTGCGAACATTATGGGGCGTTAGCGGGAAATCGCGTGCCCCATAATGCATTCCAATGGCGGCGGAATGCCGCCCACTGATTGGCCAAAGCCTGCACATGCACATGACCTGCATGCTTTGGCCAATCAGCGGGTGGCCTGCTGTGAGAGTTTTGATTGGCCAAAGGCAAGGTGCCTTTAGCCAATCACTGCTCAGCAGCCTCAATCCACGCCTGGCACTATATAAAGCTGCTTGTACAGCGGCTCTATGTAGTGCGTGTTGGCGGCGGTGAAAGAAAGTTTAGGTTGCGGATTGCAGATATAAAGATAGATAGATAAAAAGAAAAAAAAGATAGATCGATAGATAGATATAAAGATAGACAGATAGATAGAGAGATAGATAGATAGATAGATAGATAGATAGATAGATAGATAGATAGATAGATAGATAGATAGATAGATAGATAGATAGATATACAGTTAGTGCAGGCAGGTTAGTGTAGGGAAATATATACTAGATATATAGGGCTATCTGTATACAGTCAGGTAGTGCAAGAATATATGTATACCTTCCTAGTGTATATATATATATGCAATGCCTTTAGCGTAGTAGACTATATACAGCTAATTCAGTGTATAGAATATAGCGTCCTTTTAGGCAGTGCAAGAATATATATTTTTGGTGGTGTCTTAAAATATATACAGTTTTTAACCCCTTAACCCCAGGAGCCCTTTTTTACATTTGTTGTTTACAAGTTAAAATTATTTTTTTTTTATAGAAAATTACCTAGAACCCCAAAACATTATATATATTTTTTTCAAACACCCTAGAGAATAAAATGGCAATTGTTGCAATACTTTTTGTCACACGGTATTTGCGCAGCGGTTTTTCAATCGCTTTTTTTGGGGAAAAAATCACTTTTTTTAGTTAAAAAATAAGACAACAGTAAAGTTAGCCCACTTTTTTTAATATTGTGAAAGAGGATGTTATGCCAAGTAAGTAGATACCATACATGTTACGGTTGAAAATTGCACACACTCACGGAATGGCGACAAACTCCGGTACTTAAAAATCTCCATAGGCGACGCTTTAAAAAATTTTAACGGTTACCAGGTTAGAGGTGCAGAGGAGGTCTTTTGCTAGAATTATTGCTCACACTCTGGAGATCGCCGCGATACCTCACAAGTGTGGTTTGAACATTGTTTTCATACGTGGGCACGACTTACCTATGTGTTTTCTTTGCTGCACAAGCTCGCGGGGACTGTGGCGCTTTAAAATGTTTTTTTCTATTTTTTTTAACACTGTTCCTTTAAAAAAAAATCTGATCACTTTTATTGCTATCACAAGGAATGTAAACATCCCTTGTGATAGTAATATATGGTGACAGGTACTCTTTATGGAATGATGGGGGGTCTAAAAGACCCCCCATCCCTCCTTTACACTTCACAGTATTCAGATCGCCAAAAAACGGTGATTCTGAATACTGTCAGTTCTTTAAAACCGGCGCTGTTAGCCGCAGAGTAAACCGGAAGTGACGTTGTAACGTTGCTTTCGGAAATGTACGAAGGAGTCCCGATCGAAGCCAATTCCAGCTTACACACACACACACACACACACAGCCGGCGGACATTCCGGATCGGAGCTCCGGTCTCCCAGTGGGACGGAAGGCCAGAGAAGAGCAGCGGGCAGTCATGGGGGGGGATGTCCCCTCCCACTGCCTGGGATAATGACCGAGCGGCTCCCGAGCCGGATCGGCTGTTATCACAGGATAGCTGGCCGCCTGCTATAAAAAACAGTAGCTGCAGACTAGACCCTGATACTTCCACTTAAAGAAGCCACCGTTTATAAACAGCGATTCGTGTTAAGTGGCTAAACTAATTTACAACAGCAGGGCCCGTTCCTGCGCCCAACAAGAATAACTGCAAGGGGTTACAGTGTTCTGACACCAACAAGGCCCAAGGCCCAATTTTTCACTACCTGTTTGACTGGGGCATGTCATCACAATTTTTAATCACTTAACGCGAATCTCCGTTTATAAGCTTTAAGTGGAAGTATCGGGGTATAGCCGTGCAGCTACAGGCTCTACCCCGGTACAGTTTTTAGAGCAGGCAGGCGGCTATCCTGTGATAACCGCGGATCTGGCTCGGAAGCCGCTCGGTCGTTATCTCAGGGTGCGGGAGGGGCCACCCCCCTTCCCAACCCCATCCGCCGCTCTTCTCCGGTCTCCCATCCGATCCGACGCTAAAATCAGTTTGCTGAATCAGATCAGGCTTGATTGCAATTGGTTGCCAGAGGTTACAGCATATCATTACCATTTACTTACTGGTTGCTAGAGGTTACAGCACACATTACGGCTCACTACTTAGTTGCTAGAGGTTATAGCACATGATTTCTGCTTGTTGATTGGTTGCTAGAGGTTACTGCACATCATTACTGCTCACTGATTGGTTGCTAGAGGTTACAGCACATGATTTCTGCTTTAGAGGTTACTGCACATCATTACTGCTGACTGATTGGTTGCTAGAGGTTACAGCACATTATCTCCTCACTGCCTGCACACCATAGACTGGGGAACGCAAATTCGCTTTCCTGACACCACAGAAACATGCTGCCCTTTAGCAGACACACAGCAGTGCTATCAGTTGTTAAGGACACCCTCACGCATCTGCTGACATGTGCTGTGGCACCGTGTGATTTTGAAAAAGGGTTAGGGACTTTCTTCTGCCTTTCTAGCACATAGAGCAGCCCATTGAAATGAATGGGCTGCCCTACATGTGACCTACATCTTTATCCACCCTGTCAGTACACCTTTGCCTCCTAAAACCCCCTGCTAACCTCTGCACCCCAAACCTCCTCCATCCTCCATTCTCTCCACTCCAACCCTCCCCCTCTTAACTCTACCTGCCTCCTCCGCTCATCTTTGCAAACATCTCATTTACCTCTGCACACCCCACACTACCCTCCCCCCCCCCCACCAATCTGCTTACCTTTGCAGAACAGACTGGTGTTAGTCTTAAAGTGGTTGTCAAGTCATGACAACCACTTTAAACTACAGGTAAGCCTACAATAAGGCTTACCTGTAGGTCCAGGAAACATCTCCTAAACCTGTACGGTTTAGGAGATATTCCCTGTATCTGCATGAGCCGACATCATCGGCACATGCGCACTGAAGAATCGGCACCCGGGGTAGCCCAGGGTGCCGTTTCTTCTTTATTCGTGCCGTAAATGATGGCTCCCGTGCGCATGCGCAGGAGTGACGTCAGCGCGGCTCCACTAATCACAGCGCTGGAGCCCGCGCTGTGATTGGAGTGATGTCTCCACTATTTACATATCAATGCTGGTTAGTTACATGTAAACACAGGGTCAATGCGGCCGCTATTTACATATCAATGCTGATTAGGTACATGTAAACACAGGGTCTGTAGGTGAGTCATCTGTACAAAACAATAGGGCAGAGCTGGGCAGCATTAGTAGCAGCACTTCACACTTAGATATCGGGACATAGCACAGTACTAAAACTTCAAGGGACAAGGGAATTTAAACCAGGATAGTTGGTAAGTATGAGGCAGCTGCTTTGGGCCCCACAAAAATGACAGGGCCCAGAGCAGCTGCTCCTTTTGCCCTGCCTTAAAGACGGCCCTGATCTGTGATGACAAGCTGCATCTGTTGTGACACGCTGTATCTGTTGTGACAAAGTGAGAAGCTATATCCGTGGGGACAAGTGCGCTGTATCTGTGGTGACAAGTGCGCTGTATCTTTGGTAACAAGTGGTACAAACTACATCTAGTGACAACTGAGCCAAGCTGCATCTGGTGGCAAGCAACGTGGCAAGTGACATGCTGCATCTGGCGGTAGGCGACGGAGGCAAGTGACATGCTGCATCTGGTGGCAGATGACGGTAGCAGTGACACACTCAGGACTCCCACTGATTCTGCATTATGGTGAGTTGAACTATTTCATTTTATATTATAATGTAATATAAGAAATAATGTGCTTCAATCATCCTGACACCATAACAACCATGGTGCGGTGATGATTGACGTGCCAACACCAGGTGTTTGGGGTATCTTTATCTGCTGATTGTTAAACTTTCTGGAATACACATATTTCTATTGTGGTGTAGGATCTGGGCCTGCTGTTCCTCCATCCCTCTTTCTTTCCTTCTTTCTTTCCTTCCTTCTCTCTCCGTCTTCCCTCCCTATCTCTTTCTCTTTATTTCTTTCGTTCTCTCTCCCTTTCCTTCTCCCCCATCCCTCTTTCATCTCAGACTCTAACCACACACCCTTTAAGTCATGCCCAATATTACGTTTAGACCACACCCCTTTTTTCATTGCAGCTCTCTATTGGTGCCGCATTTTACCAGCCCCGCTACACCACCTTTACAAATGAATACCCCGCCTCCTAATTATAATAAGACCCCACCTACAGACAAAAAAGTTGTCCCTATAAATTTTGTGACAATGTTGGCAACTAAGCATGGTGTGGGGCTGTTTTTCAGCATACGGTACTGGCAAACTTTGTGTCTTTGAAGGAAGGATGAATGGAAAAATGTACCAAGACATTCATGATAAAAATCTGCTGCCATCTAGCAGGATGATGAAGATGAAAAGAGGGTGGACATTTCAGCCAGACAATGATCCCAAACACAAAGCCGAAGAAACTCCCAATTGGTTTCAAAGAAATAAAATAAAGCTGCTACAATGGCCCAGCCAATTACCTGACTTGAATCCAATAGAAAATCTATGGAAAGAACTAAAGATCAGAGTTCACTGAAGAGGCCCAAGGAACCTTCAAGATTTGAAGACTGTGTGGAAGAATGGGCCAAAATCATACCTGAGCAACGAATGCTACTAGTTTCTCCATACAGGAGGCGTTTTCAAGCTGTCATTACCAAAAAGGATTTTGTACCAAGTATTAAGTAAATTTCAGTTAGCGTGTTTAACACTTTTTTACACTGTGCTGTCTGTTAATAACTCTATATCGCTGTACTGTGTACACTGTGCTATATTTTATATGCTTCCTATCAACAATCATCACAGGATTCCCATATTAGAAGTAGAAATGAATTATATCTCTAGGATTATTTTGGGTTTAGGAATTACACCGTTAAACACTTTTGCTAATAGCAGCGGCCGCTGGTCAATAAGGGGCACTTGGGCACCACCTCCCCACAAGAGAAAAAAAAATCAGCCCAACCCCTACAGGAGGTGCCGGTATATTGACTTTTTTTTTTTCTGGGCTCCTTGCTGTCTGCTGAGTAATGAGTCGATTGGTCAGTCATTAAAGACTATGGGGTTGATATACTAAAGCTTGAAAGTGCACATTTTGGTGCAGCTCCACACAGAAAACAATCAGCTTCCAGGTTTTATTGTCAAAGCTTGATTGAACAAGCTGAGGTTAGAAGCTGATTGGCTAGCATGCACAGCTGCACCGGTTTTTGCACTCTCCAGCTTTAGTAAATCAACCCCTATGTGTGTGCGCTGAACAGGCGCACACACATAGTCTGATTGGCTGCCCTGAACCAGTGACTGACTGGCATTGGATGCTGTGGGTGGGGGCGGGACTGTGGCGGACGTGCTGGCTGCGTGATTACTCACATAGGCGCAGCACTTTTTTTCTCGACTCCCATGCCTCAGACCATCCACTCCAGGCTCCAGCATGCTGTCCACAAGCGAAGCTCTGCACACTGACAGCCTGCTCTCTGCAAGCCGATCTCTGCACACTCCTGCCTGCCTATTAGATGGGGTAAGTGTGGGACTTGTCCCGACTCGGGGGAGGGAGGTCTGTCAGTGCCCTATCTGCATACTCCTATCTGGGACTCTGTGTACCCCTATCTGGGACTCTGTATACCCTATCTGGGAATCTGTATACCCTATCTAGGACTCTGTATTCCCCTATCTGGGACTTTGTATACCAGTGTTGCCAACAGTCAGTATTTTTACTGGCAGCCAGTAAAAAATGGGCACTTTTCTCATGCCAGTAAATGCCAGTAAGAGGAAAAGGTTGCCAGTAAAAAATATTGCTGTGACATTTGGCTCAGAACTGTGAATGCACAGAGGTGGCCAAGACCGTCCGAGTGCCTGTTACAGTGTGTTTAGTCGGTGCCGGCAGTGGACGGGACTGGTGGAGTTGGTGCCTAAGGCTGCGTTCACACCTATGCAAATTGGATGCGGGTTTCTCTATGGAGCCGGTTCACACATCTCCACAGCAGGTCCGGTGCGCTGTGCGTCTTTTGGTCCATTTCAGGTCCAAATTCAGCCCAAAATTTGGGCTGAAATTGTGAACAGCACGCACCGGACCCCTGATGGGAGCCGCTGTGGGTTCCAGTGTGAACCCAGCCTGAGAGTGTCGTGTGATGTCATGGTCAAGGGAGCCAAGTGGAGTGGCTGGAGCTTCGTGTGCGGGTTTGAGGGATGGGAACAAGCCAAACCAGGAGCGGGACCGTGAGTTCTGTTTGGAGTGGAGGGACCAAGGGACCACCTGGTGTGTAGAGAGACTGTCACTGTGACTCAGGAGTTGACGTGTCGGTGATCTGTGCTGCTGCACACTGCTGTCAGTGTCACTGTGAGAGTCAGTTTCATGCGTGTGTGCCGCCCATTCTAATTTCTTGCCCTCCTGAATCCTGTCTCTGAGCTACTAACTTACTAAATCAAAACTAAAATAAGAACTATGTTTTTTTGCCTTAATATCTACATTAAATCACATTGCTAATTGTATACTGTACTTGCTTGTAGCCTAGATACTGAAATTTGTACGTAAAATTGTAATTTTGTAACTCTTAGAAATGGCAGTAAAAACGTGGCTGTGCCAGTAAATTTTGGGGGCTGTGTGAGTAAATTTCAATCTGGTAGGTTGGTAACACTGTTGTATACCCCTATCTGGGACTCTTTATATCCTATCTGGGACTCTGTATACCCCTATCTGGGACTCTGTACACTGCTATCTGGTGACTGTATACCCTTTCTCTGACTTTGTATACCCCTATCTGGGACTCTGTATACCCCTATCTGGTGACTGTATACCCTATCTGGGACTCTGTATACCCTATCTGGGATTCTGTATACCCCTATCTGGGACTCTGTATACCCCTATCTGGTGACTGTATACCCTATCTGGGACTCTGTATACCCTATCTGGGGCTCTGTATACCCCTATCTGGTGACTGTATACCCTATCTGGGACTCTGTATACCCTAGCTGGGACTCTGTATGCCCCTATCTGGGACTCTGTATAACCCTATCTGGTGACTGTATACCCTATCTGGGACTCTGTATACCCCTATCTGGGACTCTGTATACCCTATCTGGGGCTCTGTATACCCCTATCTGGAGACTGTATACAGTATCTGGGACTCTGTATGCCCCTATCTGGGACTCTGTATACCCCTATCTGGTGACTGTATACTCTATCTGGGACTCTGTATACCCCTATCTGGTGACTGTATACCCTATCTGGGACTCTGTATACCCCTATCTGGGACTGTGTATACCCCTATCTGGTAACTGTATACCCTATCTGGGACTCCGTATACCCCTATCTGGGACTCTGTATACTGCTATCTGGTGACTGTATACCCTATCTGGGACTCTGTATACCTTATCTGGGACTCTGTATACCCCTATCTGGGGCTCTGTATACCCCTATCTGGGACTCTGTATACCCCTATCTAGTGACTGTATACCCTATCTGGGACTCTGTATACCCCTATCTGGGACTCTGTATATCCCTATCTGGGACTCTGTAAACCCCTATCTGGTAACTGTATACACTATCTGGGACTCTGTATACCCCTATCGGACTCTGTATACCCCTATCTGGTGACTGTATACCCTATCTGGGACTCTGTATACCCCTATCTGGTGACTGTATACCCCTGTCTGGGACTCTGTATACTCTACCTGGGACTCTGTATACCCCTCTCTGGGACTCTGTATACCCTTATCTGGGACTCTGTATACCCCTATCTGGTGACTGTATACCCCTATCTGGGACTCTGTATACCCTATCTGGGACTCTGTATACCCCTATCTGGTGACTGTATACCCTATTTAGGGCTCTGTATACTGCGATATGGTGACTCTGTATACCCCTATCTGGTGACTGTATACCCTATCTGGTGCTATGCATACTGCTATCTGGCGCTCTGTATACTGCTATATGATGACTCTGTATACTGCTATATGGTGACTGTATACTACTATCTGGGGCCCTATATACTGCTATCTGGGGCTCTGTATACTGCTATATGGTGACTGTACACTGTTATCTGGGGCTCTGTATACTGCTATCTGGGACTCTGTATACTGCTATCTGGGACTCTGTATACTGTTATCTGGGACTCTGTATACTGCTATATGGTGACTCTGTATACCCCTATCTGTTGACTCTGTATACTGCTATATGTTGACTCTGTATACTTCTATATGGTGACTCTGTATACTGCTCTCTGGTGCTCTGTAAATGTATACTGCTATCTGGTGACTCTGTATACCCCATATCGGGGGCTCTATATACCCCTATCTGGTGACCCTGTATACCCCTATCTGGTGATGCTGGGCTGTATAATCCTGACACAAGGGGTGTAAACTATAAGGGGTGGGACTTATGAGAAGTGTGAGGGGTCAAAAGGAGGGGCGGGGTCTGGCGCCCCCCCCCCCCATCCTGAAATTTCACCAGCTGCCACTGGCTAACAGTGTATATTCCCACAGCTAATATAAAGTCTCACTTTGTACCTGGATATTGCTGCTTGTCATCAACCTTATACAGTTTGGGCTGGCCAATTGGCTGGTGGCCCTAGGAAAAGATCATGTTATTAATAGTTCATCATATGCTATTGGTTTTACTATATGACAACATATACATTTACTGTATACAGTAGTTATATAGTACTTCTACAGAAACATGAATCAGTAGAATATAATCTGATAATTTGTAGCAATAGTGATGACTCATGAAAACTATCCTGTTAGGAACTTATTACCTTGAGGGTTGGTTAAGCAATCCTGTGTGCATACGTGCTTGTATCTTTTTTTATCATATTTTCATTAGAATTGGCTCTGCAATCAATCTAACTGTTGGAATTGTATTTTGTGCAACAGTAAGCTACTGTACATCAGTAGTAATGGCAGTGTTTATATGTTTGTAGCTGCATCTGTGGTGTACTCTATGTCTTTTCCCTGAATAAAGTCCCTGTTTCCTGTCTGCAGTTAAGCAGCAAAGTAAATGTGAACTGTGCACTGTCTGTTCTGTAGGGCTCTATACAGAATTTCTAACACTAGCAATGTACGCGGACCAGCTGTCTGTATACACCTGTCTGCCCTCTGATCTGATTTGCTTATATGGAGGAGAATGGATCCACTTCCATTTGTCTTTAGCAGACCAGATCAGAGGTAGACGGGTGTAAACAGACACTAGTCCATTTACAACCACGGCTCCTTATAGATGAATGGCTTGTCCGATCAGGTCCACCTGAAAAACTGACAGGCGGACCTGATCATAACATGCATAAGGTGTACCTGTTTATCTACAGTCTTCTCTTCTCTACAGCCATTCAAATTCTTGAATTTATAAAGCTTGTCTGAGCTGTCAGAAAACAGAGGCAGGGAACTGAAGGTATACACTGCCAAGGCTTTTTTTCTCAGAGAATAGGTGCAGCAACTCAACCACACCCCTATCGCTTTGTACAGAGTGAAGAGTTTAAGAGGGTGCTACCTACAGAGTGCAGGGTTCAGGAGGGAGCTACACACAGAATGCAGAGTTCAAGACGGTACTAGGTACAGAGTGCAGGGTTCAGGAGGATGCTACGTATTGAGTGCCGGATTCAGGAGGGTGCTACATTCAGAGTGCAGAGTTCAGGAGGATACTAGATATAGAGTTCATGGTTCAGGAGGATGCTATAGATTGGAGCTCTGGTCTCCCAGTGGGACGGGAGGCCGGAGAAGAGCAGCGGGCAGTCATGGGGGCATGTCCCCTCCCGCTGCCTGGGATAATGACCGAGCGGCTCCCGAGCCGGATCGGCTGTTATCACAGGATAGCCGGCGGCCTGCTATAAAAAACAGTAGCTGCAGACTAGACCCCGATACTTCCACTTAAAGCAGCCACCGTTTATAAACAGCGATTCGTGTAAAGTGGTTAAACTAATTTACAACAGCAGGGCCCGTTCCTGCGCCCAACAAGAATAACTGCAAGGGGTTACAGTGTTCTGACACCAACAAGGCCCAAGGCCCAAGTTTTCACTACCTGTTTGACTGGGGCATGTCATCACAATTTTTAATCACTTAATGTGAATCTCCATTTATAAACAGCGGCAGCTTTAAGTGGAAGTATCGGGGTATAGCCATGCAGCTACAGGCTCTACCCCGGTACAGTTTTTTAGAGCAGGCAGCCGGCTATCCTGTGATAACCGCTGATCTGGCTCGGAAGCCGCTCGGTCGTTATCCCAGGGTGCGGGAGGGGCCATGCCCCCGCCCCTGTCCGCCACTCTTCTCCGGTCTCCCGTCCCGTCCGATCCGACGCTTCTGGACGCTGTGTGGAATCCCTGTGGAAGGTGGAATCAGCTTCAATCGGGACTCCTTCATACATTTCCAGAAGCAACGTCACAAAGTCACTTCCAGTTTACTTGGCGACAAACGGCGCAGGTCTTAAAAAAAAATGAAAGTATTCAGAATCCCCGTTTTTGGGGATCTGAAGACTATGAAGTGCAAAGGAGGGATGGGGGGTCTTTTAGACTCCCCATCCCTCCATAAAGAGTACCTGTCATCATATACTTGTAGTCCTCCTTGGTGATCTCCTTCCCGCAGTCACATGCACGTGCAAAAAACAAAAGTAATCTCCATAGAGTAGTACCGTTTAACAAAAAGCTTTATTTGGATGTAGTAACAACTTCCAATCCAGTAGTTAAAACATTTAAAATCAGCTAAAATCAGCTTCAAATGCTTGGGGAGAGCCGTAGGGGTCAGACAAAAACTCGTGGCTCTGTATCCTGGAAGTGACGCATGTAAGCCCCCAGTACGACTAAACCGGTAGGGCGGGACTTACATGCGTCAACTTCATGCCTTCATGAAGAGCACCTCTATAGGGTTATGGTGTGAAGGCACCACTGACACCCAAAGCCCAATTTTTCCACACCCATTACTTCTATCCAAAGTCAAAGAGGCACCAGAATTTATCCAAAAAATCTCTAATCTTGTTCCCAGTGCACTGCATTGTGGCCTCATCATACACACTGGCTCCCCAGCTGTTGCTGAGCAAAATACACCCTGTCCCAAATTATTATGCAAATTCTTTTTCAGTGTCACAAAGATTAAATATTTTGTTTTTCAGTTTAACTCATGGATGGCATTGTGTCTCAGGGCTCTTTTGATCACTGAAAACAATCTCGGAAAACCTGTGATAATTAGATTGCCAGGTGAGCCCAATTAAAGGAAAAACTACTAAAGGAGGGTGTTCCACATTATTAAGCAGAGCACCATTTTCAAGCAATATGGGGAAGAAAAAGGATCTCTCTCCTGCCGAAAAGAGTGAAATAGTTCAATGCCTTGGACGAGGTATGAAAACATTAGATATTTCACGAAAACGTAAGCGTCATCATCGCACTATTAAGAGATTTGTGGCTGATTCAGAGCACAGACGGTTCGTTCAGATAAAGGCACATTGAGGAAGATTTCTGCCAGATCCATGCATCCGATCAAGAGAGCAGCTGCTAAAATACCATTACATAGCAGCAAACAGATATATGAAGCTGCTGGTGCCTCTGGAGTCCCATGGACATCAAGGTGTAGAGTCCTCCAGAGTCTTGCAACTGTGCATAAACCTTCCATTCGGCCACCACTAACCAATGCTCACAAGCAGAAAGGGCTGCATTGGGCAGGAAAATACATGAAGACTAATTTTCAAACAGTCCTGTTCACTGATGAGTGCCGTGCAACCCTGGATGCTCCAGATGGATGGAGTAATGGATGGTTGGTGGACAGCCACCCTGTTCCAACAAGGCTGCGACATCAGCAAGGCGGTGGTGGAGTCGTATTTTGGGCTGGAATCATGGGAAGAGAGCTGGTCGGTACCCTTTAGGGTCCCCGAAGGTGTAAAGATGAGCTCTGCAAAGTATGTGGAGTTCCTGGCTGACCACTTCCTTCCCTGGTACAGAAGGAAGAACTATGCTTTCCGTAATAAAATCATCTTCATGCCTGACAATGCACCATCTCAAGCTGCAAAGAATACCTCTGCATCAATGGTTGCTATGGGGATAAAAGGAGAGAAAGTCATGGTATGGCCTCCATCCTCCCCTGACCTCAATCCTATTGAGAACCTTTGGAGCATCCTCAAGCAAAAGATCTATGAGGGTGGGAGGCAGTTTACATCCAAACAGCAGCTCTGGGAGGCTATTCTGACATCTTGCAAACAAATTCAAGCAGAAAATGTCCAATAACTCACAAGTTCAATGGATGCAATACTTGTGAAGCTGCCATCAAATAAGAGGTTTGATTTCAGTAAATATGCTGCAAACACAACAAATGACAATTTTCAGTTCTTTACAACTAGTGTTGAGCGAACCCGGACTGTAACGTTCGGGTCCGTACCGAACTTTAGGGTGTCCGTGGCACGGACCCGGACCCGGAAATTTCAAAAATCGTTCGGGTTCGGTCCGGGGTTCTGCTATTTTACTCCACGTGTTGAGACGCTGCAGGGCAGCCAATCAACAAGCGTTTCACTGGTTTGCCCTTAGAAGCCATCACAGCCATGCCTACTAATGGCATGGCTGTGATTGGCCGGTGCATCATGTGACCCAGCCTCTTTATAAGCTGGAGTCACAGTGCTGCAGTCACATGCTCCTTGGGTTAGTGTAGGGAGAGGTAGCTGACTGCGTGAGGGACAGATTTGAGACATTTTAAGACCTGATCCTGCATCCTGAGATAGATTACTTTACTACTGCTGTCTGTGCTGTTGCTCTGAGGACAGATAGCAGAAATTAGAGATTTCACATACCGCTGCTTTGAGTTGCAGATCAAGCTCTGCATAGAACAACGATCGCCACGATCGTGCTCTACGATCAGATTGTTGGGGGAATTTGAGATTTCAAATACCGCTGCTTAGAGTTGGAG
>BLSH010332037.1:207052-226697 GCA_018402905.1 Glandirana rugosa | reverse complement strand
GTTACGTGACAAGGTTTAATAATGCGTGTCATTCAAAGTTTTGTGAAATATCCAACATTTATCTCAACTCGCTTGGAGACCTTCAAGCCCAAGACGACCAGGCAGGCTTGAAGCCCTGTTTCAGGCCCAGGCCTGCCTTGGGCTTGCTAGCGTGCCTGTTGCTTGGGGTAACTTTAGTTACCCCTGGGCTTGAAAATACGTGTTTTTACCGACATTGTTTCAGGACCTTTCGGGGTCTCCCGACGTTTTCCTTCATTTTACCCCCATTCCCATCCCGTTCACGCGTTGTCCGTGCGATCGTTCGGGTTCCGTCCGGACCCGGACTTTGTCCCGAAGTTCGGACGGACCAGCAGAACCCGAACTTCCAGAGGTTCGCTCAACTCTATTTACAACCTATAAAGTGTTTTGAAACTTACTGTGCGTAATAATTTGGAACAGTGCATTGCAAGTTTTTTATTTTGAAAAAAAATACTGTTATCAATAGGAGGTTTCTTCGAATAAAATTTGAATTGTGCTCTTAATAGTTGATAACATGAGACTTATGCTGACTGTTGTTTACATCAATTATTTAGGTAAATGAGAAAATATCATTGGCATAATAATTTGTAACAGGGTGTAAAGGCAGCTTGCAGAGAAAATGTCATTTTTTTGGCTTTATAAATGCAATTATTGCTGCAGAAGATTCTACACATGGTACAGATTTGCCACTTACAGGTAGACTAAGGGGACCCCCCATGCACTATATTGGAAGGAATTTTTCAATTTTATGCTTTCACTTTAAAAATCAAAAAATCACTGCTCCTTTAAAAAGGACGTTTTTTACAAACTTTTTTTTCATTGATACATGTCCCCCCAGGGCAGGACCTGGACCCCTATAACCATTGTATGCCCAATTACTTGCATATAAGCCTTCAAAATGGGCACTTTTGATTTTTGAAGTTCAGGTCCCTTTGACTTTAATGGGGTTCGTTATTCGGGTCCGAACTTTCATGGTGTTTGAAAGTTCATGGTGCGAACTGAACAGGGGTCCATTCAGCCCATCCCTACTCTCCAGTGATACCAGACCAAAAGTCCCTCAGTCATCTCGAGCAACTTTTAGAAGAATAGGCCCATACTATACTGTTCTCCTTGCTAGAGAGGAAACTACCTGAAGACCTGCAGTGCAAGGAGCTCCTTGCTTCTCCATTCCTTCTGTGGATCTGTATTTCTTCCAGATTTGAGACTGACAAAGAAGCAGAGCCCTGCTTCACCAAGATGGCCACCTTCATGCAGAGGCACAGTGCAGAACTAGAAATGGGCCAAAGACCCCCCAGTTCGGTTCACGCCAGAGCTTTCGAACATCGAAAGAGTTCAGAGCCGAACAACAAACCCCACTGAAGTCTATGGGAACCGAACTGGGAAAATCAAAAGTGCCCATTTAGAAGGCTATTGGGGTCCGGGTACTGCCCCGGGAGATATGTATCAATAAGAAAAAAGTTTGTAAAAAAGATCATTTTCTAAATGAGCAGTGATTTACTGATGCTTGAAATGAAATAATAAAAATGAAAAATTCCTTTAAACATAGTGCCCCGGGGGTCCCCTCGGTCTTTGGCGCATCTGTACCATGTATAGATTATAGATCCTGCTGCAGCAAATATTATATTTATAAAGCCAAAAAAATTACATTTTCCCTGCAAGCTTTCTTTATTTTATAAACAACAGCTTGGGGAGCCAGTCTGTATGATGAGGCCACAATTTAGTGCACTTTAGTTCCAGACTTTGGATAGAAGTAACAGGTGTGGAAAAATTGGGCTTTGGGTATTGGTGGCGCCTTTGCACCATAACCCTATAATGGTACTCTTGATGAACGCAAGAATTGGCCTTGCTGTCAAAAATTGAAATGATATGCACCCGTCAAACAGGTGTGGAAAAATTGGTCCTTGGGTGTTAATTGTGTCCATGAAACCTATACCAAAAAGTTCTTCCAGATAAAATTAACACCCACAAAGCTATGCAGCGTGGACAGTCTTGCAGAGGTTTCAGACTCAGAAAACACTTAATCGGCAACATCCGCATCAGGGGATTGATAGCTGATGCTAATCCAGGACTGATTCATTTTGATAAATGTCAGCCAGTCAACAGAGTCTGTGTACAGACATGCTCTTTTATCTGTCACAAAACCTCTGGCAGCACCAAATGTCCTTTCAAAAAGCACGCTGGATGCAGGGCAACCCAGCAGCACAATTGCATACTGAGCAAGTTCTGGCCAGTAGTCTATTCTCATGACCCAGTAACCCAGTGGATCGTCAACTGGAAAGCTCTCCATGCCTGTTTTCACTCCTAGATAATCTCCCATCATATGATGCAGTCGCTGCCAATGGGATGTGGAAACTGACAGCCCTGGGCACCGAGGACTAAAAAAATTTTGAAATGCATCACTGAGGTGGCCCCCTTCTCCACCGCTCCTCTCTTGACCAACAGAAGCCTCAAAACTAGCTTTTCCATGAGACTATAACCTATCAGAGTCTGGAAAGACGTTACATAAACTCCTCTTTAGGAGTCCTCAAGATATTTTATCCTCTGCTCCCTCTGTGGGGACAGGATGATTTCCAAGACTTTCCCCTTGTAACGGTGGTCAAGGAGGGTTGCGAACCAATAGTGATCCTTAGCCTTGATGCCACATATTGTCTGGCCCTTTGGCAGGCTTTGAAGATTGAGGAAGCCCATGCACCGCAAGTTTGCAGAGGCATGAGAAGAAAAGTCCCCCCCCATGCAATTTCGGTCTCCTCCTGCTCTGAGACATACAATAAATAGCAGCTAGACTCAAAATCAGTTTGCTGAATCAGATCAGGCTTGATTGCAATTGGTTGTCAGAGGTTACAGCATAACATTACCATTTACTTACTGGTTGCTAGAGGTTACAGCACACATTACGGCTCACTGATTAGTTGCTAGAGGTTATAGCACATGATTTCTGCTTGTTGATTGGTTGCTAGAGGTTACTACACATCATTACTGCTCACTGATTGGTTGCTAGAGGTTACAGCACATGATTTCTGCTTTAGAGGTTACTGCACATCATTACTGCTTACTGATTGGTTGCTAGAGGTTACAGCACATTATCTCCTCACTGCCTGCACACCATAGACTGGGGAACGCAAATTCGCTTTCCTGACATCACAGAAACATGCTGCCCTTTAGCAGACACACATCAGTGCTATCAGTTGTTAAGGACACCCTCACGCATCTGCTGACATGTGCTGTGGCACCGTGTGATTTTGAAAAAAGGTTAGGGACTTTCTTCCGCATTTCTAGCACATCCATTCTCTCCATTCCAACCCTCCCCCCCTTAACTCTACCTGCCTCCTCCGCTCATCTTTGCAAACATCTCATTTATCTCTGCACACCCCACACTACCCTCCCCCCCACCAATCTGCTTACCTTTGCAGAACAGGCTGGTGTTAGTCTTAAAGTGGTTGTCAAGTCATGACAACCACTTTAAACTACAGGTAAGCCTACAATAAGGCTTACCTGTAGGTCCAGGAAATATCTCCTAAACCTGTACGGTTTAGGAGATATTCCCTGTATCTGCATGAGCCGACGTCATCGGCACATGCGCACTGAAGAATCGGCACCCGGGGTAGCCCAGGGTGCAGTTTCTTCTTTATTTGTGCCGTAAATGATGGCTCCCGTGCGCATGCGCGGGAGTGACGTCAGTGCGGCTCCCCCAATCACAGCGCTGGAGCCCGCGCTGTGATTGGATGAAGCCGCAGACCCGGGAGAGTGATGTCGTCGGCCACAGTGGTGTGCCGAGACCGCTGCAACAGCTTCGTTCCAAGGTAAGTGTTTCATAATGAGCTAGTATACGCTGCATACTAGCTCATTATGCTTTTGCTTTGCAGGGTTTTTTTTTGTGGGGGTGTGGGGCAGCTTTACAACCACTTTAATGACCACAGTTGCAGGCAGGGCTTTCAAGTCTCCCCAGTGGGCAGCATTCAGTATAGGTGATTGTGTATATGACGTCAGGGGGCATGTTATACATATGAATGCCGCCTCTATTTACATATCAATGCCGCCAGCCTCCACTATTTACATATCAATGCTGGTTAGTTACATGTAAACACAGGGTCAATGCGGCCGCTATTTACATATCAATGCTGATTAGTTACATGTAAACACAGGGTCTGTAGGTGAGTCATCTGTACAAATCAATAGGGCAGAGCTGGGCAGCATTAGTAGCAGCACTTCACACTTAGATATCGGGACATAGCACAGTACTAAAACTTCAAGGGACAAAAATGACAGGACCCAGGGAAGCTGCTCCTTTTGCCCCTCCTTAAAGACGGCCCTGATCTGTGATGACAAGCTGCATCTGTTGTGACAAGCTGCATCTGTTGTGACAAAGTGACAAGCTATATCCGTGGTGACAAGTGCGCTGTATCTGTGGTGACAAGTGCACTGTATCTTTGGTAACAAGTGGTGCGAACTACATCTAGTGACAACTGAGCCAAGCTGCATCTGGTGGCAGGTGACGGTGGCAGTGACACACTCAGGGCTCCCACTGATTCTGCATTATGGTGAGTTGAACTATTTAATTTTATATTATAATGTAATATAAGAAATAATGCACTTCAATCATCCTGACACCATAACAACCATGGTGCGGTGACGATTGAGGTGCCAACACCAGGTGTTTGGAGTATCTTTATCTGCTGATTGTTAAACTTTCTGGAATACACATATTTCTATTGTGGTGTAGGATCTGGGCCTGCTGTTCCTCCATCCCTCTTTCTTTCCTTCCTTCTCTCTCCTTCTTCCCTCCCTATCTCTTTCTCTTTATTTCTTTCTTTCTCTCTCCCTTTCCTTCTCCCCCATCACTCTTTCATCTCAGACTCTAACCACACACCCTTTAAGTCACGCCCAATATCAAGTTTAAACCACACCCCTTTTTTTGTTACAGCTCTCTATTGGTGCTGCATTTTTCCAGCCCCGCTACACCACATTTACAAATGAATACCCCACCTCCTAATTATAATAAGACCCACCTACAGATAAAAAAGTTGTCCCTATAAATTTTGCGACAATGTTGGCAACTAAGCATGGTGTGGGGCTGTTTTTCAGCATACGGTACTGGCAAACTTTGTGTCTTTGAAGGAAGGATGAATGGAAAAATGATAAAATTGATATAGTTGGGACACAGCAATTATTTAACAACATTATTTTATTGGTACACAGCACTGTGAATACGATAGAATTTTATTAGCTAGAATTTTATTGACTATAAGTTTATGGGTATATGTTTATGTGCAAGGGAAAAATACCAGTATTTTGAACACTGTGATCACACAAAAAAACATATGGGCTACAGCAGCACTTTATAAGAAAAAGAACAGGTATCAGAATAAAGAATACCAGCAAGCGCTGTTCAATCACACACAATCTTCAGAATGGAAAAATGTACCAAGACATTCATGATAAAAATCTGCTCTATAACTCTATATCGCTGTACTGTGTACACTGTGCTATATTTTATATGCTTCCTATCAACAATCATCACAGGATTCCCATATTAGAAGTGGAAATGAATTATATCTCTAGGATTATTTTGGGTTTAGGAATTACACCGTTAAACACTTTTGCTAATAGCAGCGGCGGCTGGTCAATAAGGGGCACTTGGGCACCACCTCCCCGCCGCTGACATGAGAAAAAAAAAATCAGCCCGACCCCTACAGGAGGTGCCGGTATATTGACTTTTTTTTTTTTCTGGGCTCCTTGCTGTCTGCTGAGTAATGAGTCGATTGGTCAGTCATTAAAGACTATGGGGTTGATTTACTAAAGCTTGAAAGCGCAAATTTTGGTGCAGCTCCACACAGAAAACAATCAGCTTCAAGGTTTTATTGTCAAAGCTTGATTGAACAAGCTGAGGTTAGAAGCTTATTGGCTAGCATGCACAGCTGCACCGGTTTTTGCACTCTCCAGCTTTAGTAAATCAACCCCTATGTGTGTGCGCTGAACAGGAGCACACACATAGTCTGATTGGCTGTCCTGAACCAGTGACTGACTGGCATTGGATGCTGTGGGTGGGGGCGGGACTGTGGTGGACGTGCTGGCTGCGTGATTACTCACATAGGTGCAGCACTTTGCCGGGTTTTTGTCTCGACTCCCATGCCTCAGACCATCCACTCCAGGCTCCAGCATGCTGTCCACAAGCGAAGCTCTGCACACTGACAGCCTGCTCTCTGCAAGCTGATCTCTGCACACTCCTGCCTGCCTATTAGATGGGGTAAGTGCGGGACTTGTCCCGACTCGGGGGGAGGGAGGTCTGTCAGTGCCCTATGTGCATACTCCTATCTGGGACTCTGTATACCCCTATCTGGGACTCTGTATACCCTATCTAGGAATCTGTATACCCTATCTAGGACTCTGTATACCCCTATCTGGGACTTTGTATACCAGTGTTGCCAACAGTCAGTATTTTTACTGGCAGCCAGTAAAAAATGGGCACTTTTCTCCTGCCAGTAAATGCCAGTAAGAGGAAAAGGTTGCCAGTAAAAAAAATTGCTGTGACATTCGGCTCAGAACTGCGAATGCACAGAGGTGGCCAAGACCGTCCGAGTGCCTGTTACAGTGTGTTTAGTCGGTGCCGGCAGTGGACGGGACTGGTGGAGTTGGTGCCTAAGGCTGCGTTCACACCTATGCAAATTGGATGCAGGTTTCTCTATGGAGCCGGTTCACACATCTCCACAGCAGGTCCGGTGCGGTGTGCACAAAGATGCTGTGTGTCTTTTGGTCCATTTCAGGTCCAAATTCAGCCCAAAATTTGGGCTGAAATTGTGAACCAGCACGCACCGGACCCCTGATGGGAGCCGCTGTGGGTTCCAGTGTGAACCCAGCCTGAGAGTGTCGTGTTATGTCATGGTCAAGGGAGCCAAGTGGAGTGGCTGGAGCTTCGTGTGCGGGTTTGAGGGATGGGAACAAGCCAAACCAGGAGCGGGACCGTGAGTTCTGCTTGGAGTGGAGGGACCAAGGGACCACCTGGTGTGTAGAGAGACTGTCACTGTGACTCAGGAGTTGACGTGTCGGTGATCTGTGCTGCTGCACACTGCTGTCAGTGTCACTGTGAGAGTCAGTTTCATGCGTGTGTGCCGCCCATTCTAATTTCTTGCCCTCCTGAATCCTGTCTCTGAACTACTTACTTACTAAATCAAAACTAAAATAAGAACTATGTTTTTTTGCCTTAATATGTACATTAAATCACATTGCTAATTGTATATTGTACTTTCTTGTAGCCTAGATACTGAAATTTGTACATAAAATTGTAATTTTGTAACTCTTAGAAATGGCAGTAAAAACGTGGCTGTGCCAGTAAATTTTGGGGGCTGTGTGAGTAAATTTCAATCTGGTAGGTTGGTAACACTGTTGTATACCCCTATCTGGGACTCTTTATATCCTATCTGGGACTCTGTATATACCCTATCTGGGACTCTGTACACTGCTATCTGGTGACTGTATACCCTATCTCTGACTTTGTATACCCCTATCTGGGACTCTGTATACCCCTATCTGGTGACTGTATACCCTATCTGGGACTCTGTATACCCTATCTGGGACTCTGTATACCCCTATCTGGGACTCTGTATACCCCTATCTGGTGACTGTATACCCTATCTGGGACTCTGTATACCCTATCTGGGGCTCTGTATACCCCTATCTGGGACTCTGTATACCGTAGCTGGGACTCTGTATACCGTAGCTGGGACTCTGTATACCCCTATCTGGGATTCTGTATACCCCTAGCTGGTGACTGTATACTCTATCTGGGACTCTGTATACCCCTATCTGGGACTATGTATACCCCTATCTGGGACTCTGTATACCCTATCTGGGGCTCTTTATACCCCTATCTGGAGACTGTATACCCTATCTGGGACTCTGTATGCCCCTATCTGGGACTCTGTATACCCCTATCTGGTGACTGTATACCCTATCTGGGACTCTGTATACCCCTATCTGGGACTGTGTATACCCCTATCTGGTAACTGTATACCCTATCTGGGACTCCATATACCCCTATCTGGGACTCTGTATACTGCTATCTGGTGACTGTATACCCTATCTGGGACTCTGTATACCTTATCTGGGACTCGGTATACCCCTATCTGGGGCTCTGTATACCCCTATCTGGGACTCTGTATACCCCTATCTAGTGACTGTATACCCTATCTGGGACTCTGTATACCCCTATCTGGGACTCTGTATACCCTATCTGGGGCTCTGTATACCCCTATCTGGAGACTGTATACCCTATCTGGGACTCTGTATACCCCTATCTGGGACTCTGTATATTCCTATCTGGGACTCTGTAAACCCCTATCTGGTAACTGTGTACACTATCTGGGACTCTGTATACCCCTATCTGGGACTCTGTATACTGCTATATGGTGACTCTGTATACTGCTATATGGTGACTGTACACTGTTATCTGGGGCTCTGTATACTGCTATCTGGGACTCTGTATACTGCTATCTGGGACTCTGTATACTGTTATCTGGGGCTCTGTATACTGCTATATGGTGACTCTGTATACCACTATCTGTTGACTCTGTATAATGCTATATATTGACTCTGTATACTTCTATATGGTGACTCTGTATACTTCTCTCTGGTGCTCTGTAAATGTATACTGCTATCTGGTGACTCTGTATACCCCATATCTGGGGCTCTATATACCCCTATCTGGTGACCCTGTATACCCCTATCTGGTGATGCTGGGCTGTATACTCCTGACACAAAGGGTGTAAACTATAAGGGGTGGGACTTATGAGAAGTGTGAGGGGTCAAAAGGAGGAGCGGGGTCTGGCGTCCCCCCATCCTGAAATTTCACCAGCCGCCACTGGCTAACAGTGTATATTCCCACAGCTAATATAAAGTCTCACTTTGTACCTGGATATTGCTGCTTGTCATCAACCTTGTACAGTTTGGGCTGGCCAATTGGCTGATGGCCCTAGGACAAGATCATGATATAAATAGTTCATCATATGCTATTGGTTTTACTATATGACAACATAGACATTTACTGTATACAGTAGTTATATAGTACTTCTACAGAAACATGAATCAGTAGAATATAATCTGATAATTTGTAGCAATAGTGATGACTCATGAAAACTATCCTGTTAGGAACATATTACCTTGAGGGTTGGTTAAGCAATCCTGTGTGCATACGTGCTTGTATCTTTTTTTATCATATTTTCATTAGAATTGGCTCTGAAATCAATCTAACTGTTGGAATTGTATTTTGTGCAACAGTAAGCTACTGTACATCAGTAGTAATGGCAGTGTTTATATGTTTGTAGCTGCATCTGTGGTGTACTCTATGTCTTTTCCCTGAATAAAGTCCCTGTTTCCTGTCTGCAGTTAAGCAGCAAAGCTCATGTGAACTGTGCACTGTCTGTTCTGTAGGGCTCTATATAGAATTTCTAATACTAACAATGTACACGGACCACCTGTCTGCCCTCTGATCTGATTTGCTTATACGGAGGAGAATGGATCCCCTTCCATTTGTCTTTAGCAGACCAGACAGAGGTAGACGGGTATAAACAGACACTAGTCCATTTACAAACACCGCTCCTTATAGATGAATGGCTTGTCCGATCAGGTCCAAGTGAAGAACTGACAGGCGGACCTGATCATAACATGCATAAGGTGTACCTGTTTATCTACAGTCTTCTCTTCTCTACAGCCATTCAAAGTCTTGAATTTATAAAGCTTGTCTGAGCTGTCAGAAAACAGAGGCAGGGAACTGAAGGTATACACTGCCAGGGCTTTTTTTCTCAGAGAATAGGTGCAGCAACTCAACCACACCCATATCGCTTTGTACAGAGTGAAGAGTTTAAGAGGGTGCTACCTACAGAGTGCAGGGTTCAGGAGGGAGCTACATACAGAATGCAGAGTTCAAGAGGGTACTAGGTACAGAGTGCAGGGTTCAGGAGGATGCTACGTATTGAGTGCCGGATTCAGGAGGGTGCTACATACAGAGTGCAGAGTTCAGGAGGATACTAGGTATAGAGTTCAGGGTTCAGGAGGATGCTATAGAGTGCAGAGTTCAGGAGGATAATAGGTATAGAGTTCAGGGTTCAGGAGGATGCTATAGAGTACAGGGTTCAGGAGGATGCTACATACAGAATGCAGAGTTTAGTTGGGTACTACATATAGAGTGCAGAGTTTAGGAGGGTGCTACGTACAAGGTGCAGGGTTCAGGATGGTGTTTCATTAAGAGAGCAGGGTTCCACCGTTAAATCCTCATCCTTGACAGGATTGGCTTCCCAGAGAGGAATGACACTTAGTGCTCTGGATTGAGTTAAGTACACACTATAGAGGGATATGCTTTGTTAATTTTTCATGTCTGAGGTTTACAACCACTTTAGATTGCAATAACAACAAAGTGACAGTGCTTATTAAATATATATATATATATATATATATATATATATATATATATATATATACATATATATAAACAGTATCAGGGCCAGGGGCCAGCACAGAGGCAGTTGGAGACAAGGAGGTGCAGAACAGAGTAGTTGAGTGACAGTTAGCAAGGGTAGAAGGGAAATAGTCAGGGAGACCCCCCCCATTGTGTGATATTGCAGAAACCAGTCAGGGACCAGCATCGCTGGAGCAGAGTGGCAACCCTAGCTGCCAGAGGAGTAACTCCTCCAGTGAGAGCAGGGATGAAGCCAGGAGAAAGGAAAGACAGATTGTGGTGGTAGGGGACTCAATTCTCAGAAACACAGAGAGGGCAATCTGTCACAAAGACATGAAGAGCTGAATTGTATGCTGTTTACCGGGCGCTTGGGTTCGGCACATCACGGATCTGGTTGACAGATTACTGGGAGGGGCTGGGAAAGACCCAGCTGTCATGGTGCATGTTGGCACCAATGACAAAGTTAGAGATAGGTGGAGTGTCCTAAAAAAAGATTTTAGGGACCTAGGAGCAAATTGAGGATTAGGACCTTCAAGGTAGTATTCTCGGAAATACTACCGGTACCTTGAGCCACACCAGAAAGGCAGTGGGAGATTAGGGAAGTAAACAAGTGGCTGAGGAGCTGGTGTAGAAAGGAGGGTTTCGGGTTGCTGGAGAACTGGGCTGACTTCTCAATCGGTTACGAGCTCTTTAGAAAGGACAGATTGCATCTAAATGGGGAAGGTGCAGACCGGCTGGGAATAAGGATGGCCAACAAGTTAGAGGGGCTTTTAAACTAGGCAACGGGGCGGAGGGTCCAGACTTAGAAATAGCCAGAAGGGAACATAGTTCGGAGGCTAGTATTGGAGGCAGCAGTGGTAGGCCAAATAAAGAACCTAAACCCGAGGTAAGTAGTGTAACAAGTACTATATGCAAACAAGGAATACCCAACAAGGAAACAGTAGGCGTCCGGAAAAAACAACGTGGCTTGTTCACTAATGCCAGAAGTCTGGCGGACAAGATGGGTGAACTAAAGCTGCTACTGTATGAAGAGGAATTCGATTTTGTGGGAATTTCAGAGACTTGGTTTAACAGCTCTCATGATTGGCTGGCTACCATTCAGGGGTATTCCCTATATTGTAGGGATAGGGAGGGCAAAAAAGTGGTATGCCTGTACATAAAAAATGATGTGCAAGTAAATGTGAGGGATGATATTACTAGTGGATAAAGGGAGGAGGTTGAATCATTATGGGTAGAGTTACAAAGGGAAGATACCAAGGGGAATGTAATACTGGGAATATGCTATAGAACCCCTAACCAGAGGGAAGAGGGGGAGGCGGACCTCCTATCACAATATGGAATAGTGGCAAAGATTGGAAGTGTCATTATAATGGGGGATATTAATTATCCAGATATAGACTGGGCAAGAGGTACTGCACACTCATCTAAGGCTGGCCATTTCCTAAATTTCCTGCAGGACAATTTCATGGGTCAGATGGTAGATGCACCAACAAGAAAAAAAGCATTATTAGACCTTCTGATTACTAACAACACAGACCTGATCACAGATGTGGAAGTAAGGGGCAATCTAGGAAATAACTATCACAGGTCAATTAGTTTCAGTATAAATTACACAAATAGGAAACATAAGGGGAATACAAAGACACTGAATTTTAAGAGCCAACTTCCATAAACTACGCTCCTTGCTGGAAGATGTTAGTTGGGATAATATTCAAGGAACAATGAACACGGTGGAGAAATGGGAGTGCTTCAAGAACATACTAAACAAAGGTATTAGCCAGTGTATCCCAATGGGAAAAACATTTAAAAGAGCTAATAAAAGACCAGGGTGGCTTAACACGGACGTAAAAACACATATAAAAGCAAAGGAGAAGGACTTCAAAAAATACAAGGCAGAGGGGTCTCTGTCAGCATTCCATCTTTATAAGGCATGCAATAAGGAATGTAAGGGTGCAATCAGAGTGGCTAAGATAGAACATGAAAGACACATAGCAGAGGAGAGTAAAAATAATCCCAAGAAATTCTTTAAGTATATAAACAGTAAGAGAGGGAGGTCAGATCATATTGGCCCCATAAAGAATTATGAAGGGAATATGGTTACAAAGGATGGAGAGATGGCAATGGTATTAAACGTATTTTTCTCCTCAGTATTCACAAAGGAAATTGGGGGCTCAGGTATCCAAAAATACAATGTTACGTCACATGAAGCACCCTCATGGCTAACTGAGGATAAAATTAGGAATAGACTTGAAAAACTTAACGTTAATAAGTCACTGGGACCAGTCCTTAACCACTTCAGCCCCGGAAGGATTTGCCCCCTTCCTGACCAGAGCCCTTTTTGTGATTCGGCACTGAGTCGCTTTAACTGAAAATTGCGCGGTCGTGCGACGTTATACCCAAACGAAATTTGCGTCCTTTTTTTCCCACAAATAGAGCTTTCTTTTGGTGGTATTTGATCACCACTGCGTCATTTCTGATCGCCGCTATAAACAAAAGAAGAGCGACAATTATGCAAAATAACCCAAATTTCTTACTTTTTGCTAAAATACAAATCCAAAAAAAAAATATAAAAAAACATTTTTTTTCATAGGTTTTGGTCGATTTATATTCTTCCTCATATTTGTGATTATAAAAATCGCAATCGGCGTTTATTGATTGGTTTGCGCAAAAGTTGCCGTGTTTACGGATGATGAGAATTCATTTCTGGGGTTTTTATTTATTTTTATTTTTTTTACTAGTAATGGCGGCGATCTGCGATTTTTAGCGGTACTGCGATATTACAGCGGCCATGTCGGACCATTTTGACACTTTTTTGGGACCATTGGCATTTATACAGCGACCAGTGCTATAAAAATGCACTGATTACTGTGTAAATGCCATTGGCAGTGAAGGGGTTAACCTGCAGGGGCGCTCTAAGGGTTAACTGTGTTCCCTGGGTGTGTTCTAACTGTATTTGGGCTGCCCTAGCAGGGGAAGGGAAGTGATCACAACTTCCATGTAGAGGAAGGCTGTGATCACAGTCCTTCCCCCCTCACAGATCGGAGGTCCATGTTTACTTACACGGACCTCCGTTCTTTCACTCCGGGGGGGGGCATCACGGGTAGCCGGCGGAGATCGAATCCGCCGCACCCGCTCCCTGGCCCTCCCCGGACACAGTGAGCGTGCGCCTCTGGCGGCGCGCGCGCGCTCACTGTGCGCGACCTGGCAGCCGCCATCAGATGACGGCATTTTGCACAGGAGAGCCACTCTGTCGCCGTCAGATGGCGATCGGCGGTCGGCAAGTGGTTAAGGAACTCAGTCAAGAAATTACCAGACCACTGTACCTAATTTTTAAGAATATTTTACTGACTGGTATGATACCAGCTGTTTGGAAAAAAGACAATGTTGCACCAATATATAAAAAAAAGACCAAGATATATCCCTGGGAACTACAAGCCAGTTAGCTTAGCATCAATAATATGCAAGCTCTTGGGGGGAATACTAAGGGATTATATACAAGATTATTGTAATGAAACCGATATCATTAGCTGTAATCAGCACGGTTTCATGAAGAATCGTTCTTGTCAAACCAATCTATTAACCTTCTATGAGGAGGTGAGCTGCCATTTAGATAAAGGAAGCTCTGTGGATGTGGTGTATCTGGATTTTGCAAACGCATTTGATACAGTTACCCATAAATAACTATTGTACAAACTAAGCTCTGTCGGCATGGATCAAAGGGTGAGCACATGGAATGAAAACTGGTTACAGGGGCGAGCCCAGAGGGTGGGGATAAATAGGGAACAGGGATCTGTCCTGGGACCAATCCTATTCAATTTATTCATAAAGGATCTGGAGGATGGGGTTAACAGCTCAATTTCAACATTTGCGGATGATACCAAGCTAAACAGGGCAATCATTTCTCCAAAGGATGTGGAAACCTTGCAAGAAGATCTGAACAAATTAATGGGATGGACAAGTGACAAATGAGGTTTAACGTAGAAAAATGTAAAATAATACATTTGGGTACCAAGAATACAAACGCAAACTACACACTAGGGGGAGAACCTCTGGGGGAATCTAGGATGGAAAATGATCTAGGGGTCCTAGTAAATGACAGGCTCAGCAATGGCATGCAGTGCCAAGCTGCTGCAAGCAAAGCTAACAAAATATTGGCATGCATCAAGAAGGGGATTAACTCCAGCGACAAATCAATAATTCTCCCACTCTACAAGCTCTGGTAAGACCGCATCTGGAGTATGCTGTCCAGTTCTGGGCACAAGCCCTCAGGAAGGATGTGCTGGAATTGGAAAGGGTTCAGGGAAGGGCAACAAAGCTAATTAAGGGATTGGAGGACCTTAGTTATGAGGAAAAATTACAGGCACTGAACTCTGGAGAAGAGACGCTTGAGAGGGGATATGATTTCAATATACAAATACTGTACTAGTGACCCCACAATAGGGACAAAACTATTCCGTGCACGGGAGCACACAAGGACACAAGGCCATTCATTAAAATTAGAAGAGGAGGTTTAACCTTAAAATGCGTAGGGGTTTCTTTACGGTAAGAGCAGTGAAGATGTGGAATTCTCTTCCACAAACAGTGGTTTCAGCTGGGAGCAGAGATACTTTCAAAAAACTATTAGATGGGTACTTAAGCTACCACAACATTAATGTCTAAACCGCTGGCAACAAAAGTGAGCACACCCCTAAGTGAAAATGTCCAAATTGGGCCCAATTAGCCATTTTTCCTCCCCGGTGCCATGTGACTTGTTAGTGTTACAAGGTTTTAGGTGTGAATGTGGAGCAGGGGTATTAAATTTGGTGTTATTCTCACTCTCTCATACTGGTCACTGGAAGTTCAACATGGCACCTCATGGCAAAGAATTCTCTGAGGATCTGAAAAAAAAGAATTGTTGCTCTACATAAAGATGGCCTAGGTTATAATAATTATGCCAAGACCCAGAAACTGAGCTGCAGCACGGTGGCCATACAGCAGTTTAGAAGAACAGGCCTCACCTTGGTCGACCAAAGAAGTTGAGTGCACATGCTCAGCGTCATATCCAGAGGTTGTCTTTGGGAAATAGAGTGCTGCCAGCATTGCTGCAGAGGTTGAAAGGGTGGGGGGTCAGCCTGTCAGTGCTCAGACCATACACCGCACACTGCATCAAATTGGTCTGCATGGCTGTCGTCCCAGAAGGAAGCCTCTTCTAAAGATGATGCACAAGAAAGCCAGAAAAGTTGGCTGGAGACAAGCAGACTAAGGACATGGATTACTGGAACCATGTCCTGTGGTCTGATGAGACCAAGATAAACTTATTTGGTTCAGGTGGTGTCAAGCATGTGTGGCAGCAACCAGGTGAGGAGTACAAAGACAAGTGTGTCTTGCCTACAGTCAAGCATGGTGGTGAGAGTGTCATGGTATGGGGCTGCATGAGTGCTGCCAGCACTGGAGAGCTACAGTTCATTGAGGGAACCATGAATGCCAATATGTACTATGACATTATGAAGCAGAGCATGATCCCCTCCCTTTGGAGACTGGCTCGCAGGGCAGTATTCCAACATGGTAACGACCCCAAACACACTTCCAAGATGACCACTACCTTGCTAAAGAAGCTGAGGGTAAAGGTGATGGACTGGCCAAGCATGTCTTCAGACTTAAACCCTATTGAGCATCTGCGGGGCATCATCAAACGGAAGGTGGAGGAGCACAAAGTCTCTAACATCCAACAGCTCCTTAATGTTGTCATGGAAGAGGACTTCAGTGGCAACCTGTGAAGCTTTGGTGAACTCCATGCTTTAAGAGGGTTAAGGCAGTGCTGGAAAATGGCCACACAAAATATTGACACTTTGGGCCCAATTTGGACATTTTCACTTAGGGGTGTACTCACTTTTGTTGTCAGTGGTTCAGACATTAATGGCTGTGTATTGAGTTATTTTCAGGGGACAGCAAATTTACACTGTTATACAAGCTGTTCACCCACTACTTTACATTGTAGCAAAGCGTAATTTCTTCAGTGTTGTCACATGAAAAGATAGAATAAAATATTTACATAAATGTGAGAGGTGTACTCACTTTTGGGAGATACCATATTATATACAGTATTTACCACAGCCCTTCTGTGCAATATAATCCACTTGATTCCAATGTGATATGAAGTGCAAAGAAAAATGCGCTGGGTGGAGCAGGACATCAAGCATGACCTCATCCAATATGTACGGAGATCACACATGCATTGGAATAGGAGGAGCTGGTGGAACACAGCTCTCACAAAGGAATATTCAGTTTTTTTCGGTAGGTTAGGTACCCCTACTCCTTCACCAAAAAAAATATAAACAGTTAAATCCTTTAATATAAAGCAAAAAAAATGCCAGGCTGCACGCTTGGATAAGGGTGTGATATGGTTTTTCAGGGGGCCCCCACACCTTTTCTTCTTTATTTTTATGTGATTCCCACCTTAAAATTTTTGGGAGACTCCGTTCCTTTTTTTTACACTTATACTTTGTTTTATGCGTTTTTGGGGGGAAAAAAAATGGATGAAAAATGCATGAAAATGTATCCCTTTAAACCTTATGGAACTATTCACAATGAAATTAATGGAAAACACATCAAAAACACATTAAAAAACACTCCCGCTGGGTGTTTTTTGGTGCATTTTTTGATGTGTTTGGGATGCATTTTCCATTAATTTCAATGGGGAGGTGCATTTTTAAGCACATACCAAAAATGCAGCATGCAGGACTTTTAGAAACCCCATGACCCCAGATGACCCCTGATGACGTCAACGTGTAGTTGACGAAACGCCACGTCGGGTGGCTAGGGAATTACGCGTCATTTCTGCTCGGAGGAACGCAGGTGGAGTGCAAGTAGCGTCCCCTGCTTCCTCGTTTCACTGAATGAACCATATGAACATTTTATTTTACTTATGGCTGTTTGCTGTGGATTTTATGGATTTTAAATAAACGTTTTTTTGACCATACTTCCTCACGATTGGAGTCCCATCACTTCCTCTCTTTCCGGTTCGGATCCAATTGGAGGGAATTGTTTCTGGAGGGAATTTGAAGGTACCTGTGCACAAGACTATCTGACGTCTCCCACAAAGCGAGTTTGACCCCTGTAATGGGGGTCATCAACATCTGGTAAGTGGGGGGTGTCACCAGTGCCCATCGGAGGGATCTCACTGAGGACTCCCTTTATATTTATTTTATCTTTCATTGTCCATCATCACAACTTAAGGTGACACATTGAATAATTTAATTTGATTACAGCAACAAGCATTCTGCTCCACCCTATGATATAGGACTATCCCTCGTGCACTTAGTGACAGTCTTTGGATCATACTATACCATATTATACCTAAGGATTCTGCCCTTACAGACTGTTATTGTTGCCTATTAGGACACATTGCTTATATTTATATTTTGCAATTCTTTCCAGGAATTTGCACCTGAATTATTGTACATGTCTGTTTTTTGCAACATACCATACCGTATATGAGGTGTAGTCCCTACTACTGGTATTGCTGCCGTATAATTCAACATTTATAGGTAAAGTTGATCCAGGGAATATCCTCGGGATCAGGAAAGATTTTTTTTCCCCGGCTGGAGAAAATTGAATCATGCTTTGCTGGGTTTTTTGCCTTCCTCTGGATTAACTGTGGGTATAGGATTGTGTATATAGAATTGTATATATTTTTTTTCCTTTTATTGATTGAACTAGATGTCTTTTTTCAACCAGTTCCAGACTAACTATGTAAATGAGTCATCATTCAGCTGATCATCGAAATATCCCCGCCCTGGGGGCGTGGCCTGACGCATGGAGAGTTGAGACACGTCTGATCTTGGCTCCCACTCTGACCGGATATCTCACTGCTTCACCGGCACACTTCAGCTCCACAACCCGCTTCCATGAGAAAGAGGAACGAAGGAGATGGTAGGGGGACCAGCAGGACCCATAAAAAGGGGGAAATCAGTAGATCCAGCCTGCATGCTAAGGGATACCCAGCATCCGAGATGGTGCCGGCGTCCACATCAGGCTCACACACTCCCTCCCGGCACAGACCAGGCAGCATGCTCGTTCTCCCCCTGAGTCTGAACACGGCTCTACCAGATCTAGAAGCCCTTCGCCTGTATCCCTCAGTTCAAGAGACGGCTGAGACATGGAGGCGTACATTAAAGCCCTCCCCACCAGAAACGACTTTGAGGCCTATGTCACCAGGCTTAAACGCAGGAATTGTCTGCACTGCCCAAGGACATAGGCCACCGCATGGAGGACGTTGAAATGGTATTGGAGGACACTGTGACAAAACTGAATGATCACGACGCAATTCTACAGGAACACACTGATCAAATCCAACTGCTATTTTATGGCCTAGAGTCGACGACCAAGAGAATAGGAGCAGAAGGAATAATATCTGTATACGTGGCCTGCCAGAGACGGTCAAGCTCAAGGACATCTATTTTCAACCAGCTATTACAACTTCCCATGGATTATCTGAGCAAAATAGATCGTATCCATTGAGCATTAGGGACTCGCAACCCGAACCCTGCCTTCCCCCGAGACGTTATTTGCACAATCCACTTTTTTAACATTAAAGCAAACATTATGCAAGCTGCCTGCACTCAAGATGTCATTCTATTCAATGAAACCCCTGTGATGCTCCTAGCAGACCTTTCCAAACTGACTTTGGCAATGCGAAAGGCCCTTAAACCCCTAACTGATACTTTGCAAACCAAACGCATCAAGTATCACTGGGATTTCTCATTTTACCTCTCAGCATCCCAAGATGGCAAGTCAGCAACCTTTCGTACTCTAGGACAGGGTTTCTCAACCCGTGGTACGCGTACCCCTGGGGGTACGCATACCACGGGCAGGGGGTACGCCGCACAGAGCTGAGTGAGACTTCTCACTCTCGCTTCTGCTGCGGCTGCCTCCTCCACAATTCAGAATGCCGCGGCCACCCGGAGACTGACAGTCTCTGGGCGGCTTAGCGGCGTGAGTGTGTGAGAGGAGGACGGGGTGTGGGGGATTCGCAACCCACACCTGGATGAAGGCGGAGGGTCCTGGAGGCAGAGCTCTTCAGCCGCAATATGCCGGCGCGACGCTCGCCTTGAGTGAGACTCCTCACTCCTTTCAGAAGCCCGCCACGGCCGCTCTCCGCTCCTTGCACAGGAGGGGAGGGGGGATTGCTGATGGGGGGTC
>BLSH010332037.1:181518-205453 GCA_018402905.1 Glandirana rugosa | reverse complement strand
CACTTCATGGGGACGTCCAGATTTTTTTTAAGGATTCATGGGGACAGAGGTCTTTCATTAAAGATAACAAACCCACAGTATCAAAGACACACACATTACAGTCATACAAACACTACCAAAATCAAGCACAAGTTATAGTAACATACACACGTACGACGTTACTGTCTATGTGTGTGTGTGTAATATATATATATAGGACTATCTATTTGCGACTGTTAGGGTTTGATTGTGTGACAATCTGTGTGCGTGTTTTAGGTTTTACTTATGTGTCCATGTGTGTACGTGCGTATACTTCGGATGGACACCTGCATTTGGTGGGCACTGCATTGATGAGGCTGCATTTGGTGGGCACTGCATTTGGTGGTCACTGCATTCAGGAGGCTGCATTTGGTGGGCACTGCACAGGTAGGCTTCATATGCGTGCATGTGTGTACCTGTGTATTCATTTTGGATTTTGTGCGTGTGTCTAACAGTGTGTTAGTTTGGGATTGTCAGCGTTTATCTATCAGGATATATATATATAATGTGTGTGTGTGTATCTGTCATTGCAGCATGCACACATACAATGATATTGAACACGAACTAAAACCATCACAAACATACTGACATTACACACACAGAAACTATGACACCCAAACAATAGAAATTACTTTCTGGAGACAGGGGTACTTAGGAATTTTTTTTAGACCTGCAGGGGTACTTCACCGTAAAAGGTTGAGAAACACTGCTCTAGGAGACCTGACAAGCTCCCACAAATAGCAATCCCAGATTGGCCTTTAAGAGCTGCAACACCAGCATTACCCTTAACCAAAGGATGGCAACAACGCACCAAAAAGAAGAAACACGCTTCCTCATCAGCTTCCAAATCCCCTGCTGGCTGACATTTTGCATCCCATTTATACTGGATCTTTCCTCCTTGTTTCTTGTACTGCCGTGACATTTAGTTCTGGTCTGGGCCCTTGCTGTTGGGTTTAGTTAGTGTCTTTCCGGTCAGATCCCTGACCAACCGTTGTTTTTGATCTTCACAGGATAATCATCCCTTACACCACCCCTTCCTTTCAATCGACATGTGTGGGCTATTTGATGTTGGGTTCTCCCCCTGTCAACAGAGGCAGGATTCATGCCTCTTTAGATTTGGCAGCGTGCTGCCCCACACATAAAACAGGCTTGTTGATAGTCTAATAACCCCCTATTATAAATGTATACCTGTATCCTTACAATATCCTGGTCCTTAGGGTGCACAGAGCCCATAGTAGCCCTGTTTTTGCTTATGGCTATAAGCTATTTTTGCATTCCACTGTTATGTATTTTATTGTCCACTAGATGGTATGGTTACCTCATCAATAATCAGTACCTTTATATAACTGTTTTTTCATTGGCACTTGCCTACATTATCGGTTACCCTGTTTATTAACCAGATGATCTAGATTGACAACTAAGACATGGGTATATCTTATCAGATATGTGGTTTGCTGAATTTTTACCTATGATCTTCTTTCTACAGTGCTGTCCTTTATTTATTTTATGTGCTTCCTCCCCTTTCTCTTCTCAGTCCAGTTCTCTATCTATGCATCTACTCTCTAGGCAGGGGTCACTCCGCTCCCATCAGTTCTACCCTAGCTGTAAAAACACACAATGGCATCCCCTTTGACTTTGCAGGTTGCATCCCTTAATTGTAGGGTATTCGATGTCCCTGAGAAAAGGAGGCAAATTATTTTTCACTTTCATAAAGCAACCAAACCCCTGTTCCTACAGGAAACTAATTTCCGACATGATACCATCCCTTCCATCAGAAATAAGTATTTCCTCGGCTGAACTCATTCACTGGTAGGTCTTCCCTTTCCCCCACCACGCTGAATAGGTTCAGAGCTCTTCTCACCAAATTCTCATCTTGTAGGACAGGCTGTCTCCTCTAGTAACTTTTATGCTTTAAACAAAAGAAAGTTTATTTCTCAACAGGAGAAATATGGGAGAGAGGGGAATGGGACACAGGACACCCTTAGTAGCATTCAATAGGTAGGCAGACTCCTTAGACAAAATAGGTGAAATGAGGCAGACAACAGTAAAGAGAAAAAAAGAGCCTTTAAGCTGAACCAGCACATCTGTACTCTAGTAACCGGACTTTACTCACTGCTTCAGACACATGGATTCTCCTGGATGAGTTCTCTCCTGAAGTCCTCACAGCCACTTCATAGCCTCCTGCTCACGAAGAGTCCCCTCTGGTGCTTCCTCAGAACTCCATCCCTCTTAGAATTGTTTCAGATCTTTGGCAGGCTTCCATCAATAGAACCTGAACACTCGGATAGGCCTCAGACAAGCCTAGCAGCCGGCAGCCTCCTGGATAGGCCCCAGGCTTCAGGCCTAGCAATCAGGAGCTGTTTCACATGCATCCACCCAGATGGAGCTGGTTGGGAAGGACTAACCCAGATCACTTCTTCCAGTTAAATACCTTTTTCCAGCATGCAACACTACCGAGCTGATTGGCTGAGAAAAGTATGTTTAACAATAACTTAAGTATACTGTAGCTCATCACTCTAATGTCAGAGACAACAGCACCACCTACTGACAGAAGGGAGAAACCACATTAACTGGAATGAAGCCATTTATTCTCTAAAACTACAAATCAACCAGGCTGGCTACCACCCAGCATAACTAGATTTACCTGTCATCCTATTCTAGGGTAGGGGCGCTACACAGACGTGTGGCGTATACTACACCCCTCCGAGAGGGACTATACATTCTTCTCCTCAGCTCACAAATCCTATAGTAGTATAGGAATGATTATTTTCATTTCCCAATCTTTACTTGACGTTGATCCAAGCTCATCTATTGGCTTAAAGTTATGGTCAGATCGTGCCCCTATACACTTGTCTCTAGGGAGATTACCTGGGCGTCGTGGCAACCTGTTCTGGGGGCTTACTGACAACCTCCTATCTCATGAACCTTGTGTATGGGCCATCTCTAAAGCTATTAAAGACTTTGTATTGGACCATGCAACAGATCAAACGCCTACCGTTACTAAATGGGAGGCATTGAAATGCGTTATCAGAGGTACCCTGATCCAATATGGGGTCGAATTTAAAAAAGGAGCGATCCCATGACATTGGGCGTCTTCTCTCACTTATTTCCACCTTAGAGGCATCCCATAAATGCACACTTGACCCACCCACCCTTGTGTAATTATCTAACGCTCGCAGGGAACTTTTACAGTTATTCTCTGATCGTTTGCTGATCGCCAGAGATAGGATGAAGCACCTTCATTATAGACAAGCCAATAAATGCGGCAAGCATCTAGCCTGCGTTATCCACCCGAGGTAACATAAAACCCACATCTCTTGTATACTTTCTCCCACACACACTAAGCAATACAAGAACTCAGAAATCGTTGAAGAATTCTGTCAATTTTACACCACTCTGTATAATCTAACACCTCCCCCAAGCTCCCCGACCGCAGTGACCTGCCCTACCAATGACATATCCACCTATATACAAGATACTGCTTTGACAACATTAGCAGAACAAGATGGTCAACTGTTAGAATCTTCTATATCTCCCAATGACTTCATTCAAGTGATAAGGGGCCTCAAAGATGGCAAGAGCCCTAGCCCTGATGGTTACACCCCACATTTTTATAAAACTTTTGCCTCTCAATTAGCTCCTCTTATGACACAAGCGTTTGATTCCATTGACCACAATCACCCGCTTCCTGCCACAATGTTGCAAGCCCAGATAGTAGTAATTCCAAAACCAGGGAAAGACTTAACCACATGCAGCAATTACAGTTACAATTTCTGTGCTAAACGTGGAGCTTAAAGATTCATACCACAACGCGAAGCTCATGATAATACCACTAAGACCCTTCACCTCATATCATACACCAAAAACCAGAACCTTCCCACTTGCCTGCTAGCGTGTGACGTTGAAAAAGCTTTTGATAGGGTCAGCTGGCCTTTTTACACCTATCACTTCAACAAATAGGTCTAGGCCCTAATCTCCTTTCCAAAATAATGTCCCTGTATGGATCCCCCTCTGCCCAAATATTGGCTAATGGCACTAAATCAAAATCCTTCCCCATCAACAATGGCACAAGGCAGGGGTGCCACCTATCGCCCCTTTTATTTGCGATAGTAGTGAAACACCTAGCCCAGGCCATACGTAATAAGGACTCCATCCATGGAATACAAACACCTTCTGCCCATTTTAAGCTATCATTTTATGCTGATAATCTTCTTTATGTAACACAACCTCACATTAGTATCCTTTCCTTCCTGCACAAGCTTCAACGGTTTGGTACCCACAGTTATTTTAAGCATAATATTTTGAAAACTAGGCTCTCAATATATCATTACCATCTTTAGCCTTATCCATGACCCAATCTAACTTCTCATTTAAGTGGCAATCGCGATCTATTAAATATCTAGGAACTGTAATCTCACGTTCCTTCTCAGATCTATATCCTCTTAACTATAGCCCACTGTTGACAAAAATTAGGAGATCAGTGGTGTCGTGGCAGACCCTACAAATTTCCTGGTTTGGGCATATGAGCATACTGAAAATGGACATCTTACCCAAACTTTTGTATTTATTTCAAACGATCCCTATCCAACTGCCCACAGCATTTTTAGGACTCTTCATTCCTTGCCTATCCAATTTGTCTGGCAACGCCGATTGCCTAGACTCAAACACAAATTCCTGTGCCACTCTAAACTAAACAGGGGCACTGGGCTTCCCGAGTTTGAGCTATATCATTCCTCCGCCCTATTATCCAGAGTACTAGAATGGTTCCCTCGCCCAATCGATCTTAGAGCCCTTTTATGGGGATACAATAAGAAGTTTAGCTCTCTCCCGAGATTTTCCCCACTGACTAAAGCTTCATTAACCTCATGGTACTGTCATCACACACTCTGGTCCCTATCCTCGGAACCTAGCCCCCTTACACCTCTTTTTGACAATCCGATATTACCTAACGGCGACACATCTTCTATTTATTGTTCATATGACCACACCACCTGGCCCACATCTTGAGATTTTGTTCACCCCCCAGGCAAACCTACTCTGGAGCCTCTATTGACTGGCTCACATCACTTAGCCTAAACAAATACTGTACATCATTACACAGGTCTGGTAAGATTCATAGACCCTTGACATATTTTGAGGAACTCTGCTCCCTCTCGGAAACACCACGCCACACGCTGTCATTAATATACAGAGAACTCTTGTCGCAAACGCACGAGGAGCTTACTCCAGTGTAGCGCCCCATAGTGTAGGTGCTTTACTTTTGTAGATTTTTGGTAGGAAAGGAAAAATCTGGTCAGGCCTGACTGTAAGTGCAGGTCTGAATGTTTTGATCTGGGCTGGGGAGTGGCTCAGGGGAGGGGCTGGAGATGGAGGGAAGGGACACTTCTTGGAGATTTCCTCCCCTTGAGCTAGGAAAGCTCTAGAAGGGGGATGGATGAGAAGGTGTCACTTCCTCATGTATGACAAGGAGCCCTGACCAATCCACAGGCTGAGTTGGCAGGGGGCAGGCCTCCTTAAATACAGCGATCTGCCAGCAGGTGTGAGGAGAGTTGGGGTGGAAGAGATGAGGATGTAGCTGGAGCTGTGGATCAGGCCTCGCCCGGGAGGGGAGTCCCCAGTCTGGGGAGGGTGAACCTGAGGCCTGGGGCTTGGGTGCAGCCGGGAGTGGGAGTCGGCTCCTGGAGTGGTGCAGGAGAGCAGCTGAGGTCTACATGGAAGGAGACTCTTTAAAGAATGCACCATATAGTCGGTGAGTGGCGGCCCCTGGGAGTTGGATGAGAAGGCTGAGACAGTCTGAGAGAAGAAAGAGCAGTCTGTAGAAGTCAGAAGGAGCCAACCAAGGGAAAGGAGAGTGATTAAACCGCAGGACAGGCTGGATTGGTCTGGAAGATGGATGGGCTGGGAGTTGTATTTCATCCAAGGCCCAGCTAGCACCAACATACTTAGTTACACAACAGAGGGTCCACGGTTTCAGGTAAGGAAACCTGCAATTCTTACCCACAATGGGTGGTTCTGAGGCCTTACCCGCGGCTGCAGCAGGCTTCACCATGTGTTAGCTGTGGTGAAGAGGAAGTGTCATGTATATCTGATAAATTTCCTTTTGGACCAGGGAAACAAGTGTAATGGTCAGCAAGTAGTGTGCTGGAGAGAGGAAAGGAGAAGAGTAATGGTCAGCAAGTAGTGTGCTGGAGGAGAAGAAGTGTGTATACCGGAGGTGTATATAGTAGGTCCCATGTTCAATTACTTGGCATCCCACAGTCACCCCTAATCCCTATCCAAGTTCAACCCATAAATAGGACAACAAAACAAAGTACCGTCCTGTCCAGTGACTCCTGGTGTGTGGAATTAGTGTGATTTAGGGCAGTGGCAGATGGACCACAACTATCAGCCACTCTTGAGGGAGCACATGGCTACACCAGATTTTGGTCCAGGGACTTGGAGACCAAAATCACCCCAGATGAATGGCAAACCTCCTTCTTATTCACTCATAAGTCTTCAGTCTCAGTATACACCCAGTGTGCTGGCGCTGTCACGGAGCGAGAGGGACATACTACCATATATGGGAATGTCCCCATATCCACCCCTTCTGGAAATGCATCTTCCAAATATACAACAGAATATATGACAAGACACTCTCCACTTCACCTAAGATAGCACTCCTATCTATTTTACCTTTATCTTATTATCTTTATCTCTTTAACCTTACAACATCCCTGTCAGTGCCCTGGAGAGAGGCCCGATAGAGAGATACAACATACTCTTACTTACATATTAAGCGGGTCATGCACGTTACCTGGCTTTCTTACTCCTTTCTTACTTTTATCCCTCTTCTCCCCTTTCCTCTTCCCTACCTCCTCTCCCATTCTCTTCTCTTTCTCTTTTCCTATACTCATCCGTCCCTTCTGCCCCTTTTAACTGATTTACCTTTCTCTTTCTCTCTCTACTTTTCTTGTCTTATTTCTCCTTTTTTCTTAAGGTGTTTAGCACACAAATGGGTAAATATACAAATAACTGAATTTTCTTCAATTCCCATTGACAATATAATTAAGTCTAAACTATTCTACAGTTATTCACAACATTGTATTTGCTCATGTCACCTTGTTACTTCTTTAATCTACTTTTTGTACTCATATATGTTGTAAGATAAACTTTCACATTTTTCACAAAATAAAAACATATTCAACCCAAATCTCCCAGCCCTAAGTTCTGGAAACTTATTTCAAAGGCCAGTGGGAGTAATCAAACTCTCAGAATAGGAAACTGAATAGGCCAACACAATCATTCACTGCTCCACTCACTACAATGGAGTCAAAAACTAAATTAACCTAGCAGCCTCTCTAGAGGAGGGCACTACACAGTCAATCAATTATGTTTGCATTCTTGTATTCACTCTCCTTTGGCCATTCACAATTTTTCATCCTTTAGACTTTAGTTGTAGTGTGAATCTGCTCAGGACAGATGGTGAATGTCAGCAAATATAAGTAAAGATATTGTGTAGTGCACCAAATATGCAGCCAATCCAGACATGAAGTATTTATTACCTAAATTTCCCAACAAACCTCCCTGTGTAACTCATGACCCAGCATTATTTAATTCTTTTACCTTGTTACTGCATCAAGAAACAATTTTTATTACTCCCTGTGGCATCATTGCCAACACTTGTATAATTCTTTCAAGGCGCAGCTGCTGGGAGCTAAGATCCTATTAACGCAGACACACCCCCAGAACTACATCTCCCAGAGCCCTATGTACTATGCATGTGGAGAATGACAGAGAGGGGTAAGGGATAGGTGGATTTCTGTAGTTTAGCATGGCCCACCCCTGTCTCTATGCATAAGCCCAAAAGAGTGAAATGCGTCAACATGGGGCGGTGTTAAGTATTGCCAGTCCAAACTGGAAGTTGGAAACACAATGGATTGCTGGAAGATTAGCGGGTATTTTTTCTGTATTTGCAGAAATTAAAAATATAAAACACTGGAAAATTAATAAACAGATATTTGACTAAAAAAGATTATTATTATTATACAGTATTTATATAGCGTTGACAGTTTGCGCAGCGCTTTACAATATTAGGGCAGACAGTACAATACAATACAATTCAATACAGGAGGAATCAGAGGGCCCTGCTCGGTAGAGCTTACAATCTAGGAGGGAGGGTTAAATGATACGAGAGGGAAATAACTGTGGGGGGATGGGTTGATTGAGAATAAAAAAGTGCAGTTGTTAGGATGCGGCAGGATAGGCTTCCCTGAAGAGAAAAGTTTTCAGAGATCGCCTAAAGGTGGAAAGATTTGGGGATAGTCTGACAGATTGGGGTAGGGAGTTCCAGAGGATGGGAGCGGCTCGGGAGAAGTCTTGGAGGCGAGTATGAGAGGAGGTGATGAGGGAGCTGGAGAGCAGGAGGTCTTGAGAGGAGCGAAGAGGATGATTAGGTTGGTATTTTGAGACTAGGTTGGTGATGTAGCTGGGAGCAGAGTTGTGGATGGCTTTGTAGCTCAAGGTTAGTATTTTGAACTTAATTCGTTGGGCGAGTGGCAGCCAATGGAGGGATTGGCAGAGAGGGGTGGCAGACGCTGAATGGTTTGTAAGGTGGATGAGTCTGGCAGCATCATTCATGATGGACTGGAGGGGGGATAGTATATTTAAAGGTAGGCCAGTCAGGAGGGAGTTGCAGTAGTCGAGGCGAGAGGTGACCAGGGAGTGAATCAGGAGCTTTGTGGTTTCATTGGTTAGGAAGGGAGGTATTTTAGAGATGTTGCGGAGATTGAGACGGCAAGCGTTAGAAAGTGATTGGATGTGTGGCCAAAAGGAGAGTTCAGAATCCAGAATAACACCAAGCACCCTAACATGTGGGGATGGGTGGATGGTTGTGCCATTGCTCTTGATAGAAAAGTCAGGGGAAAGGGCATTTGGGGGAGGAAATATTATGAGTTCGGTTTTGGACAGGTTGAGTTTGAGGAAGTGGTGGGACATCCAAGCAGATATGTCTGTTAATAAGTTAGTGATGCGTGAGGAGAATGATGGAGTGAGTTGGGGGGTGGAGAGGTAGATTTGGGTATCGTCAGCGTAGAAATGATATCAGCCGACCCAGGGAAGAGGTGTAGATTGAAAATAAGAGAGGTCCAAGAACAGAACCTTGGGGGACCCCGACAGAGAAAGGAAGAAGAGAGTAGGAGGTAGAATTGTACGTGACACCGAAGGTGCAATGGGATAGGTAGGACGAGAGCCACTGAAGAGCACAGTCACGGAGACTGAGGGAGTAAAGTTTTTTAAGGAGGAGGGGGTGGTCGACAGTATCAAAGGCAGCCGAAAGATCGAGGAGTAGGAGTACAGAATAGTGTCCATTGGTTTTAGCGGTTAGTAGGTCATTTGTGAGTTTAAGAAGGGCAGTTTCTGTGGAGTGTTGAGGACGGAATCCAGATTGGAGGGGGTCAAGAAGGTTATTCTTAACAAGGTGGTCACTCAGTTGGTTGTAGACCAGACGTTCGAGGATTTTGGAGGAAAATGGGAGCAAGGAGATAGGGCGTAGATTGTTAAGATCGGTAGGGTCCAGGGATGGTTTTTTGAGTATGGGGGTGACCAATGCATGTTTTAGAGCATTGGGGAAGATGCCAGAAGAGAGGGAGAGATTGAAGATGTGAGTTAGAGAGTGCAGAATAGAGTCAGAGGGTGAGCGTAGTATTTTAGAGGGAATAAGGTCCAATGGACAGGTGGTTAGGTGGGCGTTGGAAAGGAGTTTAGCAACCTCGTTTATAGTAGGTAGGTTTGAACAAGGATAGTGTCGATTGTGCTTGTTGACATGGGGTGTTAACTGGAGAAGATGCCTGTAGAGATTTCATCACAAATTGTATCAATCTTGCTTTTGAAGTGGTTAGCAACCTCTTGGGCAGTGAGTGTGTTACTGGGCGGAAGTGGGGGGGGACGCAGTAGGAAGTTGAAGGTAGAGAAGAGTTGACGGGGACTGGATGAGAAGGTGTTAATAAGAGTGGTAAAATAGGTCTGCTTGGCAGTGTGGAGGCCAGAATTGTATTTATGGAGGGCAGATTTGTATTGGTTGAAGTCTTTGAGAGACTTTGTCTTGTGCCACCGACGCTCAAGGGCGCGGCTACGCTTTTTGAGGTTACTGGTGTTGTCTGTTTGCCAGGGTTGTAGGGGTCGAGGCCTGATTTTGTGTGTGGTAAGGGGAGCTAGCTTGTCCAGAGTGGAGGATGGGGATTTATTGTAGATGGTAGTGGCTTAGTTGGGGCAGGACAGGGGTGAGATTTTTTCATAGAGGTGGTCAGTAGCAGAATAGAGAAGAGAAGTGTTGAGTTGGCGAAGGTTTCTACGGGTGGCGGTTTGGTGATTGGAGGGAAAGGTGGTGCAAGACAGGGAGAGAGAGAATCTAATAAGGTGGTGGTCGGAGAGGGGAAAAGGATTGTTAGAGAAGTTAAAGATAAAGATAAAACTTTTGGAAATGTGCACGAAATGCAGAGATGAGCTGAAATGCTTTGTTTTGTTTTTGTGTCCTGAGATAACAAAAGGGAACGGAACACAGAAAGATTATATGGGGAATCATAGTTACTGTACTTAGTTAGGTTGAAAAAAAACACAAGTTCAACCAATATAAAAAATAAATGGAAAATCTCTGTATACACAATACATGCAGTTGATCCAGGGAAAGGCAAAAGAAAACCCATATAAAGACAATTGAAGACAATTGGATATTCTCTGGATCAATAATCCCTGCAGTTACAGTATATTTTGTGCATTTAGGAATAAATGGTGAGTCACTGAGCAGTATTTAAAAGCCATCAGTGAATGCATGCATGTTGTATTGTAAATATGGAACATCTTATTGCAGCGGTTCTCAACCCGTGGGTCGCGACCCCCTGGGGGGGGGTCGATTGCCGATTTCCAGGGGGTCACGATGCTGCACGTCTCACAGCTCTCGCTGCTGTCCAGACAGACCCGACTCCATAGTATGTCAGGTCCGTCTCGGCCAACAAGACTTCACTTCCGGGAGAGGAAGGGAGGAGGAAGTTTGATGGGCGGTGTGTCGCTGTTCTGAGGTCTATGTACTGTTTCTCTGTAATGTAGATGTAATGTAGAGGAGACAGTGACCAGGGAGGGTGGAAAAAACAATGAAGGAGTGATGGGGGGTTAAGAGGACATGTGCTGGGGGGCACTATGGGAGGGGAGAGGGGTGTCCACTAGCACAAGTGGAGAGGAGGTCTGCACTGATAGAGGGGGTCTGCACTGATAGAAGGGGGTCTGCACTGATAGAGGGGGGTCTGCACTGATAGAGGGGGGGTCTGCACTGATAGTGGGGGTCTATACTGGTGAGGGGTCTGCACTGGGGGGTCTATACTGATACAGGGGTCTGCACTGAGTGTGGGGTCTATACCAGAGGGTTCTGAAGAGAGAGCAAAAGAGGGGGAGGAACAAAGAAAAAGGGAGAGAAAGAATAAGAGAAAGAGCAAGAAAGACGGATAAAGAGAGAGAGAGATGGGGAAAAAAAAACAAGAAATTAGGATAGAGAGGGTTAAAAGGGAAAGAAAGGATAACAAAGAGAAAGAGTGGTACATCCTAAAATGTACCATAAGGAGTTTTAATACTGTGGAAGGGACTCAGGGAGCGATAAATGTCCGTGGGTTAGGGGTGCAAATTACTTGCCTGCCTTGGGTGCTGACAACCCACGCTACGAAAATAATTTTACTTCTAGGGGTCCCCGCAACTTAGGAAATTTTATCAAGGGGTCACGGCACTAGAGAGGTTGAGAACCACTGTCTTACTGGGACCTACTGTAGATTTGAATTCTGTACCATACTGTAAATTTGTATAAAAAATGGGAACTTAAAATGTCGAGCAGTTTTCAGTAAACAGTAGAAAGAACTTTAATGAACGCATGAATAAGAATGCATGGAAAAATTAAAAGAGTAACTTCACAGTTTTATCCTTTTTAGGCTTTGTTAATTGTCTAAGTCAAGCCAAAATAACTTTATAGCCCCGTTTTTTTGGTTTATTTTCAGTATACTTGCTCAAGGTATTGAAATATCAGATCAACTCTTCCTTGATGTCATGTTGGAACCTTGGAAGCGATGTGATGCTGTGTGTAAACAGTTCACACTCAACTATGGACAAATGTGCATGGACGTAAAAAAAAAAATACTACTATTTAAAATGTTTATTTTTTTTTAAATATAATATTATAATGTCAGATGTCACAAAGCTGGATGATGAAATATATCATGACATTTTACTTTTTTATTTACTTTACAAAAAAAATTTATTATTGCAAGATAGCTTCCAAGCAAGCTAGTAAAGGGATCCATTTGACCACCTAGCAGGTCACTCCTAAATCAAGAGAATTGTACTTAGATTATGTTTTTACTGGAATAGGGATTATGTTTTTACTGGAATAGGCATTCGCTGTTTAAGCAAATAACAATGGTCAGAGGCTATATGAATTGCAATTTTCCCACCTCACTGTCAACCATTATTAGCTAATTGAATCAACACAAGGAACTGTACTTCCTTTTTTGGGTCAATGAGCATATTATAGAGTTACAGCAGAGCCCAATTATGCCCTGCACCTCCTAATGTTAGCGTCTTCAGAATCAGATCCTCTTTGCTTCCATCACTGTAACTCCCCGGTAAGAGTGGTGAGCCAGCCCAATATTCTGGAAAGAGTAAAACTCACTTGGGGAAATTAACTACAAAGTTGTCCACAGGACCCTTTCACCAGCTATAGGAGCATTGCAGACAAAATAGACTAGTACATCTGTGGGATCAGATAACACAATTTGTGATGAATATCCACACCCTGTACATATAGCAGTTCTGATTCAAAAAATGTTGTTAGGTATGGGGATTTTACATTTAGATGAAGTGTAGATAATTTGTGGTAGTTTTGCTGAGTCTTCAGTCAGCTGGCTTTTTCTTGGACCAATTAAGTAAGTGATATCTGTAAAAAATGAATGGTTAATAGTTACATAGTCAGGCTGAAAAAAAGACAGATTTCCATCAACGTTTCTGCAAAACTGCACTCTGAAAGTTTAGAATCTTTACCCCAGCATGCTGCATTGTGTGTGCTATGTTGTACATGACATAGTCCCTTACTGCTGCAATGTACTGTATTTTCAACATAGTCCTGACCATTGCACTCAATACTCTATGCTGTACATTATATTTTTCTGTGCAATTCTGTATATTACCTGAACCCTACTGCTGCACTCCACATGTGTAGCCACCCTGTTGTCAGAGGTGTCTAGTAGTCTTAGTTCTCCTGTATACTTTCGCCCAGGCCAAATTATAGCCTTTCACTTGATTTCTCCCCTAGGTTTAGGATTGCTCCTGTTGGCTGCTGCTGCCACTGGGTGGCATTCAGGACAATAGTCATGGAAGTGGTGACAATCATGGTCTATTGAGCATCTGTTTGGGGCCTAACACAAAATTCCACAAGCTGGCCTGCCTTGTTGAGAAGGGTACCACATCCAAGGTGGAAGAGTCAGTTGGGAGTCCTGCTGTAGGGCGATTGGTGTCCACCCTCAGAGGATTCTGTCAGTCCCCTGGATAGAGGAGAAGTCTGATGGAGTCTGGTGCTCATGTTGCTAGAGGAGAGATACACCCTAACTCTCTCTGTGAGCCAAAGCAATGAAACAAGACTGAAGTGACTGGTGCCCAGTGTTGTTGTGATTCTCTTCACTGCGGCCATGGATGCACACTGGGGTAATGGTAGCCCTCTCCCTGCATTAGGGGTATGTTTTCCCTGTCGTCAGCCGAGGGGGCACTACATTTTGGCCAGGGGCAGGGAAAAATACCCCCAATGCACAGAGAGGGGTAGCTTTACCCCAGGATGGATCCATCACAGGCAATATTGAGTGCAAAATTGTCTAGCACAGAGACAATTTTAATGAACAATCCTAGGCCATAATTTACTAGAAAACAAACAAAAATAGCAGCGCCTACTAAATGCAGTATGAAAGCACATTTAATGAATTAAAAACAATAAGAAATACACTCACAAAGGGAGGTAATGTGAAGGCATAGTAAATATCAACTGGGTGCTCATCCACTGTGGTCCAGATGGGGTGGCTCCAAGTGCAAACTCTCAGGAGTATTCCTATACTGGCCGCGTTGGTGGTTCCCAGTGCTTCCATGTTTCCTTATGCTTAGCTCAGCCTTAGGAAGGATCAAGAATGATCTGAACGCGTGCAACCCCCACTGAACCCGGAAGTGATGTCATCATCCTGTGCCCGTGCACCACAGAGTGTCCCCTGTTACCTGGAAGCACTGGGAACCACCAGCAGGACCAGTATAGGAATACCCCTGAAAGTTTGCACTTGGAGCCACCCCATCCAGACCACAGTGGATGAGCACCCAGTTGATATTTACTATGCCTTCACATTACTTCCCTTTGTGAGAGTATTTCTTATTGTTTTTATCCATTAAATGTGCTTTCATACTGCACTTAGTAGGCACTGCTCTTTTTGTTTGTTTTCTTACTACAGAGTTTGTCCTTGCTCTGTGCCAGCCTGCAGCCACAAAGGGCAGTTTATTTTACTCCACTTACCTGGATTATTTATGGACAATATTGGACTGTCATTGTAGGCTACCCTGTTTTGCATATGGTTCCCATGGTCCCTGTATAGCCTTTGTTGAGAGAGCAGTGTGATTTGTCTTTCCATAATTTACTATAGACAAAGGGCACATGCTGGTGTTTTGCTACAAAACTGCAATATACCACCCCTAAAACAAAATTGCACTTTTTAAAAAAAAAATTATATTAGTCTAAACTTTACATATATATCTTTGATCCTCAAAGTATTTCTTTTTTGGATGTTATGATTAAAATTCATCCTGATGGTCAGTTAACTACAGATCTATACCACAAACCCACAGCGGGTAATACATTATTACATGCCTCTAGTGCACATCCCCACCCTCTCATCCGCAGCATTCCCTATGTGCAGTACTTGAGGCTGTGTAGGAATTGCACAGATGGAGAGTGATTTCCATCAACAGGCCATTGCCCTACGTGAACGGCTTCTCCTAAGTGGATATTCAGGGACTACATTGAAAAAAGCTTTTAATAAACCTTGTTATATGATCCCCCTCAAAAAACACAACAAAATACAGTCAAAATAATAACCAAATTTTCATCTCACCAGAATCAACTTCATGCTATTTTTTCTAATCACTGGCACCTCCTAGTGAATCATCATAGTTTAAAAAAGTACATGAGACCAACTCCTGAACTGGTTTTTCGACATGCTACTTATTTGAGAGACCGTCTAACCAGCAGCCATTACCAATTAGGGCCTGGTTCCCCTCCTGGCCTCCGGGGCACCTTTCAATGTGGACATTGCCCGCAGTGTCTTTGCATTCAGGAGGGCACCAGGCTAAATCTCACTAAAGGAGAGTTTTTCTCACCACATACTTTTGCTGATTGTGGAACTAGAGGGGCTATCTAACTAATGACACGTGTTAACCAAACATTTTATGTTGGCAAGATAATTAGGGAACTTTGCCTGCCTACGTATTGGTGACCACCTATACTATTTATCCTACGGCCATCTTACTACTACAGGACGTCATGTAGGTTTACACCACAGGTTTAAATTTCAAGTAGAGAAATTCAGAGTTCTTGAGCTAATTCCTGAAAACCCACGGGGTGGTGATTGGGACCACCTGATTTTGCAAAGAGAGACCCTTTGGATAGAGAGACTTAATGCCACCGTCTCCCTGGATCTCAACAAAGTATTGAAATACAAACCCTTTCTTTTATATGGCTGTCAGTTGACCTGTGCCCAGCCTTTATGTTGTGACATAATTTTCATGGACAGGGACCCTTGATGAACTGTGCTGATGCAGTTATGTTTTTGGTTTATGTAAATAATCCCTGTACTTTTGAATTGTATCGGGCCAATTGGCGCTGCCTAATGATTCCGTTTATTGGTTTTGTTGGTATTCTTTTTATATTTTTTGGGTACCTGTTTAACAATCGGTCTAAATTAAAGCACTTGTACCCCATGGATTTATTGGACATTGTTGCTTTAAGTAGACTGGGTCCCTGATTGGACTTGTGATGTGGCACTTTGGCCTTATCCCTTTGGTGGACACGTGATCCCCCAGGGGGAGGTTAGCCAGCGGTTGAGTCTCCCTCTGCATTACGTCATGGCAGATTCATCCCGGCCACATCTTTGTATGGGGAATCTTATCTGGTGACCATGGCTGTCTTTAAGGCAGGGCAAAAGGGGCAGCTGGGCCCTGTCATTTTTGTGGGGCCCAAAGCAGCTGCCTCATACTTGCCAAATATCCTGCTTTATATTCCCTTGTACCTTGAAGTTTTAGTCCTGTGCTGTGTCCCAATATCTCAGTGTGAAGTGTTGCTACTAATGCCGCCTAGCTCTGGTCTATTGTTGTGTACAGATGACTCACCTGCAGACCCTGTATTTACATGTAAATAACCGGCATTGATATGTAAATAGCGTGGCAGCCCGTGACATTAATATGTATATATAGGCGGCATTCATATGTATATTATGCCCCCCCGAGGTCATACCAGCCATCACTTATACTGAATTCTGCCCACTGGGGAGACAAAGGGGCATGCTTGAAAGTCCTGCCTGCAACTGTGGTCATTAAGCCTAACATCAGCCTGTTCTGCAAAGGTAAGCAAATTGGTGGGGGGAGAAGGTAGTGTGGAGTGTGCAGACGTAGGCAGAGAAGGAATTACAGTTTAGAGTGCACAGGTGAGCAAGGAGAGAATGTATAGAAGTAAGGAAGGGGGGCGTGGTTTGCAGTTACCGGCGTCAGATGTCTTTTGGAGATACTCCAGTAATCATCTATAAAATCCGAAGGAATCCATCATCCAGGAGGAGGGGTGAGACAAAAAAACAAAATATATACCTCACAAACAAGATCCAAAATCACCTCCCTTAGCTACGGGATCTATCCACCGCGCCACACACAAGCATATAGAAAAAATTGTTGATGTAGAATCAATCTTTCACAAATAACTCAGCCGTTGCTAATATATCACATATCTCATTAAACTAAGGCTGTAAATCCAATCTTTAAAGCTTTAATCGCTGGTAGAAGCTACATAGTGTGTTATCGTTTAAAAAGCTTTATTCACTTCAAAATCATTCCATCATACTCACAAGCATCGCTTGTCACGCTGGCACATTAAAAGAAATAGGAGGCGGGAGACAGCCGGGAGACAGTAGAGCTGAACGTCCTACGGACGAAACACATCTGACACGGTGCACCGCAATCTAGTGAGCAGGAATAGAGTGTTACAAGTGGTGGTTCTGGTCGTTCGCTGCAGGTTGGCAGGACGCCCGCAACATCTGAGACGGGTGGTCGAAGCAGGAGGGGTTACCAGACAGACATTTAGATCTACTGTCTCCCGGCTCCTATTTCTTTTAATGTGCCAGCGTGACAAGCGATGCTTGTGAGTATGATGGAATGATTTTAAAGTGAATAAAGCTTTTTAAATGATAACACACTATGTAGCTTCATTTTCTCCTATATGCCATCCTGATTAATCTGGGAGAGGAAGGAATCAGCCCGTTCTAGGACTAACAGGATAACAGATTGCTGGAAGACTATCGGTGCATGTGTGGGAGTTGGATTTGCATTTTTTGCCGAGCATGAGAGTGCAAGGCAACACTTTCTGGTAAGTGTATTTCCATATGAGTGGCGATATCTACCAGCATAGTACCGATGGTGGAGAAAACTACTTTAAGAACTGTTCATCTTAAGAACTGTTGACATATAGAGCCCGATTGGTACTTTGTCAAAAAAGACTCAAGATTTTCTACTCTACGATAATAAATTGAATGTTTGTATATAGCACCGCTAAAGTTTTGAAGATTGGATTTACAGCCTTAGTTTAATAAAATATATACTTCACCCACATACTACCAAGCACTCCGATCCAAAAATCAAACGGCGGGGATCACGGATCTAGGAGATAAAGAGTCTGTTAGCCCATACACATCTGTGTACGCCGCCATCTTTACTAGGCCTCAGCAGCCTTACAACCCACGGACTACATTTAAAAAACAACCCAAGTCCCAGAAAGGCTGAATACACCCCCAAATTGAGCCGCCATACAAGGCAACTCGAACAGCAGAGTTTAAATGGCCTTATAACGCCACAAGTGACACAGTCAGATCGCGGTCTATTGAGGCCTAACAGCGGGCACCATCTTACTACTCCCCTATACCCTGGGGACAAATTCTAATATCAGATCTTCAGCATACCAGCAATACTGAGCCACTAACTTAAACACACTGAGCAGACTGAAAACAATAATCTAAATACATTAAAAAGCTGAAATCTGCATAGACCGAGAACGGCGGCCATCTTGGTAGACCCAGTCCTCCCAATATAGAATACAGGAGAGATGACATCTCACTGAACTAACTACAAAGGACACTGCATGCTCCAAATGCTTAAGCTGTGATATTAAAACAAGATGGGCAAACCCCAAAAAATGGGCTCACAAACAGGCTCACAGACACGCTATCAACGTTCATTAGCAAGCTCATCTTGCCCTGATATTGCAGACATCTTCAAAAATCAATCTCAGAAAAGCAGGTACATGGCGGGATCAAAGAACCCACCAGCACAAGAATATACAGATGAAGTAGACTATGATGACGACTCCTTAGCAGCTTCTGAAAGACTGGTAAGAACTAAAACAAATTTAGATCACTCCTGACTTACGGGGACATGACAGGAAAAGTGGTGGACTTTAAAAAATGCTTCTCATCAGCAATAACAGAGCTTAAAGCCGATTTACTAGTTCTGACCGAACAAATGGCGACAAATGAGAAAACTGGGAAACAAAGAGAAAAAGCTATCAAAAGGTTAGAAAAAGTCACAACCTCACATTCCCAACATCTAATCACCCTAAACAGACAAAAGGATGACCTGGACAATAGGGGAGGAGAAAAAATATAAGGGTGAGAGGTATACCTGAATCAATAAATTCAGAAGAAATAAAAACAGTCCTCACCTCCGTCTTTAACAATCTGTTAGAGAAACCAATAGACTCATCAATAGAAAGAGCTCACAGAGCTTTGAGACCTAGGTGATCTGACACAGCCCGTCCAAGAGACATTATCTGCTGCCTCAACAACTTTCCGCTGAAAGAAGAAATTCTAATGAAAGTAAGAAGGAACGATCAAATACTATTCAATGGAGAAGCAATACAAGACCTATCCCCCATCACCCTAAAAAATAGAAGAGCTATAAAACCCCTACTAGAAATTCTCAAAGACAAAAAGATTCCATACAGATAGAAATGTCCCTTCGCAGTCCAAATCACATTCGAAGGGAGACAAGTTCTTCTACGCACACGTGACGATATCCCATTCTTCTGTGAAGCCATTCAATGCAATCCAATAGCCCTACCAGAATGGTACCAAGAATGTTGCCTACCTCCACAAACACCAAAGATAGCTCCATCTCCAGGAAACTCGCCTCAAAAGTCTCCTTATCCAAAAGGAGGGAAAAAACAAAAACAGTATGAAGGTCAAAACTTGGGCACACCAGCCTCAAAAACCTCAAGAGTCAGAGATAACTGATACTAAATTACAATCACAGTTCTGAAATCTTTTTGAAACTGCCTATTTTGAAGGAAAAATATAACAAAAGGGTTATAATCACCACTTCCAAACTGAAACTCACAAAATATTTGCTTTGACTACTCAATTACCCTCAACTCAAACAACTTTCCTAATACAAACATGCCAACCTGTAATACAAAAACTGACACAAATGAGAAGTAATGTCTGCTTTTCCTAACTTCTGTTGTACATTTTACTTCAATAAAAAAATGTTGAAAAAAAAAAGTGACACAAGATGGCATTATGCTGCAACTGTTTTATACGCAAAATACAATGACATTCAGACATCAGACAAAAAGATCCTTTTATAACATTACTTCGATGAGCCTAACCCCCGTCTTCAGTAAAAAGTAGCATTTGATCTGTTTCACCAAGGAACAATTATAACCACTATACCTATCTGATTGTCTTAATTAAAGAAGAAGTAGTAATTTATACTATTTTACTCATCTTTCTTACCCAACCACAGAAACAAGGTTCTTCACCAATGAGGGAAAAAGAAAAGACTGTTGAAAGGTACTCTTTCTTCATAGAACTCATTGACCAAACCTGAAACTGGTCATCTCACCTTTCATTTTTCTACGAAAACTCATAGAGGACCCTACTTGGTAGTAAGTTAAATAAGACAAAAGGTGAAAAAACGGATTATTGTCTAGAAGCACCATCCAAAAAGTCTTTAAAGTTTTCTGTTTATTACTCGGTTTTGTGTACAGGTTATATTAAATATCACATCTATTCCAGTCAATAATGCTCCCCACCCAATACAATTTTATCTTTAAATAAAAAGATAAATGGGCTTACAATCCACAATAATAGTTAATAAAAAAAATAGGAAAAGGAAAATTCTGGAGTAAAACTGGAAGTGATGGGATATTCATATCTATTGTTTGATGTTATAAATCGTATGTTGATCAGTTTAAAGAAATTGTTAATATTAAAGAGTGCAAAAGATTAAGATACGAACATATAAACAAAGTAGATTCAATTTCAACTACCACATCACCATTTTAGCCACCCTAAGCTAACCTACAAGACACAATACCAACACTAGTAAACTTCATTTGTATGGATAATCAGAATATCCACAGAATATAATCACTCTTATATAACAGTCGCAGCACAACCTCGCACTTATTTTACAACCATAAACAATATGGGTCTCTGGACCATGCAGTGGCCTATATATGACCAACACTGTCAAAAACCCATTCACAAACTTACCAATAAGTACTCCACACCGGGAAACAACTTCCACTTCACCCAATAGAAAAATAACTACATAACTATTTTTTCAAACATATACAATTTCTAAACACATTCCACATCTCTAGACATTGCAGGTCAGTTTCAGAGCTTGTGACCTACAGAGAAACCACATCTTTCCTCTCCTTACTTTTCCTTTCCTCTTTAATACCTCTTCTATGCTATCCTATCCAAACCTATACCTAACGACCACCACATTAACTAAATATAAAGCATGGCTTACTCCAATCTGGGGGAAAACCCCACTATCATTTCACACAACGTAAATGGCCTAAGCACACCAGAAAAAAGAAATAAAATATTAAAAGAACTCAAAAAAGGTGGTCCTCAGATAGTTTTCCTCCAGGAAACCCATTGTAAAGGCTCACAAATACCAAACATGGGGTTTCTATCCTTTTGAGTAAAGATTCCACTTTCTAAATGGAAAAAATGCCAGCTGGCCCAGAAGGAAGATTTATTTTCTTAAAGGGATCAAAGACAGGAACTCCAACAACACTAGCAAATGTACACCTTCCCAATAAAGCTCACATATCATTTTGCCAACAAGTAGTAGATGAATTAAAAAGCTTCACAGAAGGTCGTATAATTCTAGGGGGAGATTTCAACATACTCTTAAACCCAAAACAGGATACATCCTCGGGGAAAACTTGCATAACATATAGAATTCTGAAAAAAATTAAATCACTCCTCAAATCCCTAACCTTAACCACTTCCCGACCGCCATATGCAGAATGACGGCCGGGAAGTGGTTCAGTTATCCTGACTGGGTGTCATATGACGTCCTCAGGATAACATGCCGGCGCGCACCCGGGGAGGCACGCATAGCGGCGATCAGTGGTGTGGGAGGTCAGTCTGGCCCCCCCGCATTACTGCTCTCGGTAAAGCGCTTCCATCTGAAGCACTTTAGCATGTGATCAGCCGTGACCAATCACGGCTGGTCACAGTGTAACACAGGAAAGCCTTTTATCAGCATTTCCTGTACTCAGGTCTGCAGACCTGAGTAGAGGAGAGCCGATCGGCTGCTCTCCTGACGGGGGGGGGTTTGTGCTGATGGTTTATCAGCACAGCCCCCCTAGGATCACCACACTAGACCACCAGGGAGCCTGCCCAGGGACCACCAGCAATGTGCCCACCCAGGACCACCAGGGAGCCGACTAGGGACCACCAAGGAGCCAATCTGGACCACCAGGGAGACCACCCTAGACCACCAGGTAGGGGGCACAGTGCCCAATATGGATGGCACTCACTGCCACCTTCAGATGCCACCCTAGATCACCAGGGAATGGACCCCTATCGGTGCATCTACCCACCAGTGCCCCTATCAGCACATTACAGTGCCCCTATCAGTGCATACCTGTGCCACATATCAGTGCCCACCAGTGCCCACCTATCAGTGCCCATCAGTGCCACCTATCAGTGCTCAGTGCCGCCTATGAGTGCCAATCAGTGCCATCTATGAGTACCCATCAGTCCCGCTTATCAGTGACCATCAGTGCTGCTTATCAGTGTCCGTCAGTGCTGCATATCAGTGCCCGTCAGTGCTGCATATCAGTGCCACCTATCGGTGTCCGTCAGTGCTGCTTATCAGTGCCGCCTAACAGTGCTTATCATTGCTGCATATAAGTGCCTCATCATCAGCGCCACCTCATCAGTGCCAATCAGTACTGCCTCATCAGTGCCCATCAGTGATGGAGAAAATTTACTTATTTACAAAGTTGTGTGAGAGAAACAGAGAATTTTTTTTTTCCAAATTTTCTGTCTTTTTTTATTTGTAGCACAAAAAATAAAAAACGCAGGGGTGATCAAATACCACCAAAAGAAAGCTCTATTTGTGGGAACAAAATAAAAAATTTGTTTGGGTACAACTTCGCATGACCGCGCAATTGTCATTCAAAGCGCAACAGCACTGAAAGCTGAAAATTGGTCTGGTAGGAAAGTGTTATAAGTGCATGGTATTGAAGTGGTTAATCGACACATGGAGATTATTAAACCCAGATGGTAAAGATTTCACTTTCTACTCAAACCCTCATAAAATATATACGAGAATAGACTACATATTCATATCACAGAGAGATATCCCAGCTGTACAAAAAGCTAAAATTGGTAATATTTTGCTTTCAGAGCACGCACCGATTTCAATTCATCTAAATACCAAAACACAGGAAAAAAATTCTTTAACTGGAAATGGAATCCCTCACTATTAACAGACCCCAAAATGCAAACCCAAATACAAACTGCATTATCTAACTACTTCCTTCAGAACCACACACAAGACACCTCTCCATTAACAACTTGGGAAGCACACAAATGTGTAATAAGAGGTGAATTCATCAAGTGGGGTGCCAGGAAAAAAAAGAAAAACATATTTCAAATCTCCTAACCAAAATCTCCACACTACAGGGTGGGCCATTTATATGGATACACCGTAATAAAATGGGAATTGTTGGTGATATTAACTTCCTGTTTGTGGCACATTAGTATATATGAGGGGGGAAACTTTTCAAGATGGGTGGTGACCATGGTGGCCATTTTGAAGTCGTCATTTTGAATTCAACTTTTGTTTTTTCAATAGGAAGAGGGTCATGTGACCACTTATAAAATGTGTTCAATGTGCTGCCCATTGTGTTGGATTGTCAATGCAACCCTCTTCTCCCACTCTTCACACACTGATAGCAACACCGCAGGAGAAATGCTAGCACAGGCTTCCAGTATCCGTAGTTTCAGGTGCTGCACATCTCGTATCTTCACAGCATATGTTTTTTTTATGGTTTTTATGGTCAGTAAAAACCAATACCGGGTGAGCTGCTCCTTCCAGGAGGTACCGCCATTCCTCCAAAGCCGACTTGATGGCCAGCAATTCCCTATCACCAACATCATAGTTCCAGCAAGATGGTGCACCACCACATTATGGGTGTCAGGTCCGAGCATTCCTAGATGAACAGTTTCCTAGAAAGTGGATTGGTCGTCGTGGGCCAGTTGAATGGCCCCCAAGGTCTCCCGATCTGACCCCCTTAGACTTTTATCTTTGG
>BLSH010332037.1:168378-181508 GCA_018402905.1 Glandirana rugosa | reverse complement strand
ACAGACTGGACGGCTTGGTTCTTTTAACAAAATACAAGGTAAAAAAATTCTAGGCTAATTTAAAAAAACTCATCACCCTCTTTCAAAATTACCATATCCAGAAAATCAAGACCACAGTTTACTTGAGGATTCATAAACTCACAGAAACAAAGGGTAGATATCCCCGTTAAAACAAATCACTCAACAAGATAAATAAAGCTCTCACTGCCCAATTAACGAAGACTAAATGACGATAAATAGAACTTTAACCTTTATATAAATTTGTTAACTTTCTGAGGCAAATTCAATCCTTAACTTTATACGCCCAGTAGTTGTATCCGATGATAGAATATGAAAGTAAACAACCTATGTTGATGACCCGCATATTTCAATTCCTAACTTAAACGGAGTCTTTCAATTGTTTAAATATATTTCCAATTTCAAGATAAATAGCAGTAAATCAGAAGCAATTAACCCGTCACTCTCGAAATAAATAGAACAACTCACTAAACAAAATTGCCCCTATAGATGGGAAACAAAGACACTCAAATACTTAGGAGTTCATTTGACACCAGAACTAAAAGACCTATACCATTAAAACTTTCTCCCACTACTCAAAAAAATTTAATCGGATCTTAAAAAAATGGAACATAAAACAATTTTCTTGGTTCGGCAGGTCAGACATATTAAAAATGACCATACTCCCCAGACTTTTGTATTTGTTCCATGCTCTACCAATAGACATACCCCCTGATTTCTTTGGAAGACTCACTAAAGCCAAAAGGAGCTTCATATGGGCTCATAAAAAAAACCTTGTATTCAACTTAAACTGCTCACTTTTCCCAAAAACAAAGGAGGGCTAGGAATACCCGACTTTAAGAACTATTACTATGCAACCCATATCACCAGACTTATAGACTGGCATTGTCAAGCCAACAACAAAGACTGGGTTAAATCAGAGTGGATTGAACCAAATATATACACACAATTTCTTCCGTGGTCATCACCAAAACACTACCCACGAAAAATCAAAAACCACCAAATGATCAACACCACTCTAAAAATATTTCAAACGGTTGCTGAAACACACCAACTTTCTTCAAACCCTAGTTCAATGACTTCAATAGCAGGAAATCAAGACTTCCCACCTGGAATAGACCGCATCACTCGACTTAAAACAAGGAAAAATACCCCCCTACTAGCATATGACTGCATAAATTATTAAATTATTCTATCCTACCAAAATCTAAAAAAAACTACTGCTCAAAAAACACTTAATCTATGGACATATATCCAGCTACATGACTTCATCCAGAATAACAAACAAAAAGAATTTATGACAAGACCCCTAACAAATTTAGAAAAAAAGCTATGAACAAAACCCATTAAAAAAAGCCACCTCACTTACCTACAAATGGATCTCTCAACCAAGCACAGAAACTACAGACAAATACAAAAATATCTGGGATAAACAAATTAAAAATTCAAATCTCAGAAGCACAATGGGAAAAAGCAAACGTTTTCACCCATAAGTGTTCATTAACCACTTTAAGACCAAGCCTGTTTTTTGGGTTTGGTGGTTACGAGTTAAAACCAGGGTTTTTTGCTAGAAAATTACTTAGAACCCCCAAACATATATTTTTTTTCTAACACCCTAGAGAATAAAATGACGGTCATTGCAAAACTTTATGTCACACCGTATTTGCGCAGCGGTCTTCCAAGCGTGCTTTTTTTTTAATAAATTCAGTTTTTATAGTTAAAAAATAAGAAAACAGTAAAGTTAAGCCAATTTTTTTCCATATTGTGAAAGATAATGTTATGCCCAGTAAAATGATACCCAACATGTCATGCTTCAAAATTGCGTCCGCTCGCAGAATGGCGACAAACTTTGCAACTTAAAAATCTCCATTGGTGATGTTTAAAAAAATCTACAGGTTAGCAGTTTTGCGTTACAGAGGAGGTCTAGTATCAGAATTGTTGCTCTCGCTCTAACGATCACGGCGATACCTCACATGTGTGGTTTGAACACCGTTTTCATATGTGGGCGGGACTTACGTATGCGTTCGCTTCTGCACGCGAGCTTGTGGGGACGGGGCGCTTTAAATTTTTTTTTTTTAATTATTTATTTTGCTTTTTACTTGTTATTTTTATACTATTCTTTTTTAAAAAAAAAAATTTGATCACTTTTATTCCTATTACAAGAAATGTAAACAGAAATAGAAAAAAGATCTCATATTTACATTAAAATGCAAAAAAAAAAAAAAAAAATCAGAAAAAAATGACAGCCCAAAAAAAAAAAGGGCCCTTTAAGACCGTTGGGCGGACGTAACTTCTGATGTCATTTCCGCCCCGCCAGGTTATGGAGCAGAGTGAGCGACTCCAGCCGCTCAGTCGGCTCACGGACACAGGGGGGAGAGGATCCGATCATCTCCGCAGCTGCCGGTAAGCGGCGGAGATGACAGGAAAGCGGCGGGAGGGGGGCACCTCTCCCGCCGCTGATAAAAGTGATCTTGCGCCGAATCCGCTGCTAAGACCACTTTTATCTGAAAGAGAAATCGCCAGAAGAAAAGAACGGTATCTGAATGGTGCCTGCAGCTGCAGATATCACCACTCAAACCCAAGGATGTCATATGACATCCGGCGGTAGGGAAGTGGTTAAGCACCCGCATGCAAGAAACATCCTTTAAGATTCGCAATCAATGATATATCACACCTGCAAAAATTGAAAGATGGTCTCCTAATGAATCCATCACAACCACCAAAATTACATTTGATGAAGCTCTATGCCTATTACATGTAAACAACCTGTCATACAGGAAATATAAAAATTCACTAATAAGACACATGCTTAACGCAAAATCCCTCATATCACAGTTTTGGAGATCTACTCAAATCCCATCTATAAAAGAATGGATTCTAAAAATGAATTTGATAAATGAGATGGAAGAAACTCTCGCAATCAGAAAAGAATCAATAACTCAATTCCATAAGATGTGGAGACCATGGTTCTTATTCAAACTTTCTGGAGAATACATCAACTTAATGAAATAAATTATTCAGCGAATAAACCACACTTTCTGTTACTTCATCAAGAGCTAACAGAAAAAGCCAACATATCCATTAAGATTGGAATACTATCATCAATATATGAGTTCATATAAATACATATTTTTATACAAAATGAATAGAAAATCATCACATAACTTAGCCAATTTTTTCTTCCTTTACCTCTCTTCTCTCCCCTTTCCTTTTCTCTTTCTACCACCTCTTCTCTCAAACTCTTTCTTTACTAATAAAGAGATACCTTAAAATACAAAATATTTCAATGATGACCTAGAAAAGAGAGTTTTATGATATTTCGATTTTGTATAACTGCGATGTCGCATGTTCATTTCTGTATCACTCAATATACATATATGTGCATATTATGTTCACAATGAAAACTGTTAATTGTTTATGTATCTTATACAAAACCACTTTCATGTATAACCTTTAATACTATCAATTATACCTTTATTGAAAAAAAAAAAAAAGGAAGGGGGTTGCAAAGATTAGCAGAGGAGGCAGGAAGAGTTAAAGGAGGGGAAGATTGGGGTAGAGAGGATGGGGAGGTTTGGGGTGCAGGAGGTTTAGGATGCAAAGGTGTACTGACAGGGTGGATAAAGATGTAGGTAGCATGTAGGGCAGCCCATTCATTTCAATGAACAATGTATCTGGCGCTCAATGGCGAGGGCTTAGGACCACCCTGAAAGAAGTGGTAGGAAACAACCGGGTGTCAAAAAGCAGCTTCTGTGGAAAGAAACCACACCAGAAGTGGTGTGGAGGCAGGAAACAATGTCTAGAGGATTACCACATATACCAGCTCTAGTGTCAACCCTATTTGGGAAGAGGGGGTATACCCTCCGGTAAACAATAATAAGGCTCTGATTGAGTCCACATAAAAGAACCACTAATAAGTTTATTAAAATTGTGAAAATTAAAATTAAAATAAAATAAAAAATTAAAATAAAAATCTAAAATCATGTGATGTGGAACGTGTGGCTAGTTCCTCGTATCACCAACCTTTGTATTCACCCAATACCCACCCAGCCATAGTTGGCTGTTACTCAACCATCCAGGAGTGTCCAGACCTCACTGCGCTGCAGTGATGAAATAATCCAACTGTGATCCACCCGCAGCTGTGTGTGGGGGAAGGGGAGGAAGATATCAAAAGCCAGGACCCAGATGGCGGTATGTGAAGGATCGGCTGGAGCGCTTAATCCAAAAAGGAATACAGCCGCATGCAGAGATCCCTAATCCGTCAGGGGGGGAGCAGAGCTCAACCCCACATGGGGTTCCCACCTGCCGTGGGACCACCGTGCATGTGGGCAATGGGAGCAACAGGACTCTCTGGTAGGCGTGAGGTGGCTGAAGGTGCAGCTGAAATCCTCAACTGTGGCTCAGTCCAATAGGCAGCAGCCTCGATAGCAGACGGGACAAGCTGGATGGGAGGTGAGCTGGGACCAGCTGTCGGCTTTCGAGGGTGACGTCACCCACTCTCTGAACCCGGTCCCGGAGCGAGGCTAGGAACTCCAGGGAGGTGGAACGTGATGGCAAGATGGTGGGGGCAAGGCTTTTGTCATGACAATGTGTTTTGGGAGTAGCCCTTCCTCAGGTCTGGTGACAATACCAGCCAATGGAAATTTATATAGGGGCCCGGCCACAAGATTAAGAAAAACAGTTCGCACTCCCAATTTTTCTTAATCCTGCAGGTTGACTCTAGCGCTGGTATTTGTGGTAATCCTCTAGACATTCATTCATTTCAATGAGCTTCTCTATGTGCTAGAATTGAGGAAGAAAGTCTCTAACTGTTTTTCAAAATCATGCGGTGCCACAGCTCATGCCAGTAGATGCGTGAGGATGTCATTAACAATTGATAGCACTGTTGTGTATCTGCTAAAGGGCAGCTCATTTCTGTGGTGTCAGGACAGCTATTTTGCATTCCCGGCACACACAAATATGAACACAGTCTAAATGTCTCAATTACATTGGTGGTCAGTGAAAATCTTCTCATTACATTGGGGCTTGGTGTAGAATCCTTTCATTCACACTAGTGGTTTGTGTGAATGACCCCCTTACATTGGTGTCAATGTAAAACCCTCCTCACAATGGTGGTTACTGGGAATGCTTCTATTGTATTAGTGGTCAGTGTAAACCCCTATTACATTGGTGGCCAGTGTTGAAACTCCTCTTTATATTGGTAGTCGGTAAAAAAATCAGCATTGCCTTGATCACACCCTCCCCCAGCACTGCCACTGATCCCAGGAGTTTTAGGATCCCTAGGAGTTTTCTGTCTATTGATGGGTCCCCTCACCTCCCCAGTCCATGGTGTGCACAGGCAGTGAGGAGATGATGTGCTGTAACCTCTAGCAACCAACCAGTGAGCAGTAATGATGTGCAGTAACCTCTAGCAACCAATCAGTGAGCAGTATTGATGTACAGTAATCTCTAGTAATCAATCAACAAGCAGAAATCATGTGCTGTAACCTCTAGCAGCTAATCAGTGAACTGTAGTGTGTGCTGTAACCTCTAGCAGCCAGTCAGTAAGTGGTAATGATATGCTGTAACCTCTGGCAACCAATCACAATTGCTGCCTAATGTGATTCAGTAAACTGATTTTGCGTTTAGCTGCTATTTATTTTATGTCTCAGAGCAGGTGGAGAGTGAAATTGCATGGTGAAAGTGTTTGCCCAGGGTCCAATCAATATTAAAGACAGCCCTGCTGGTGACATCAGACACCAGTTCCACTGCCGGGTCTGTGTTTGCCAGATATGGGGCTTATAAGGCGGGCCCAGCCTGCTCTCTATTGCGGACCCGATGCCAGGGGAACTTGTGTACCACAGCGGCTTCAGATGGGTGGACCTATCTATTTTTCCTATGTTATCAAGATATACTAAGGAATGGCGCTGTCCCAAGCGTTAATATCACCAATTAAATATATATAAACAAATGAATTTTCTGCAAAAAAATCACCCTCTTTTGTCTCAAGTGTACATATGAGTAAAAGATCCTTTTGTGAAAAAACAAGGTGCAAAGTGCAAACGTTAAATAAACTTAGTCCTTCTCCTCAAAAAACATGATGACAGTGAGTCTTTTTTCAATAGTTGACCAAAGTGCAAGAAAATCTTCCCAGAAAATGAATGTGTAAAAAATATGTAAATATAAAAATAAAAAATATAAATATCCATATAAAGTGACTTCCGTGCTCCTTTCATGTAAACGAGGTGACTTTCACACGTGCTCCCCCTCTTGGGTCCCTACTCACCACAATTCCACACCCCTACGGGGGTAATGCGCCTGGATTATCTGGGGTCTTTTTCCTCTGTGTTAAACTGCTCTCCTCCAACAGGAAACCACACTGCAGATCCTTAGGTTCCACTTTGTCAGCCAGTCAGCTCAACCAGGGAAAAAATCTCTTCCTCTCTCGCCGTTTTGCATTCCACCTCACGGAACCACCAGTACCCTTTATATGGATATTTTAAAACAGAACTCCTTGTAGCCTTGTCTTATGCAACAAACATTGGAGACGCTTTAAGAACCCTTTTTTCACTTTTTTTGTTTTTGTTTTAATTGTACACTTTTTTGCTTTTGTTTTAGTCGCACACTTTTTAAAGGTTCACAATTTTTAATTTTTATATTTTTTATTTTTATATTTACATATTTTTTACACATTCATTTTCTGGGAAGATTTTCTTGCACTTTGGTCAACCATTGAAAAAAGACTCACTGTCATCATGTTTTTTGAGGAGAAGGACTAAGTTTATTTAAAGTTTGCACTTTGCACCTTGTTTTTTCACAAAAGGATCTTTTACTCATATGTACACTTGAGACAAAAGAGGGTGATTTTTTTGCAGAAAATTCATTTATTTATCTATTCATTTATTTATATATATTTAATCTGTGATATTAACGCTTGGGACAGCGACATTCCTTAGTATATGTTGATAACATTTATGTTCCTTCTGTGGGAGGTTGTTGGAAGGCTGCAGTCCTACAAAGTATATATTGTGTTATCCAAAGTGCGGATATATAATAATTTCTATACTATTTTTCCTATGGCCTATTTGAATGTGGATACTTGTTATACCAATTTTTGCATACTGAGGTGAGGCTAATGTTAGTTATATGCATTTCCTTGTTGGGTCTGATATATTGCCTATACCTCTTTCATTGTAGACGTGTGACCTTTTCTTGGGGACTCAGCCTGAGACGTATGGTCTTTACTACTTGGGCCTTTACCCCTGCAACTTTAATCTGATATGGTCAACAATCTCACATTATGAAGCACGGGGCAATGTCCACTTAAACATTAACCCTATATACCTGGTGCCATTCTTATTCATATACGTATTCTTTTAAGGTCAGTTTTTGTCAAACCAATCCTTCATATCTCCTATTTGTCCTTATATTTTTGTTTATAGTCCTGAGGGCAGTGCACCATTGTGGGCCCGACTTTCCTGCCACCCGTGTCCACCACGGGGGAGTTCCGGCTGCACCTTTACACTTACCTCCCAGGTATATGAATCCACAGTGGTAAGCAATTTATTCATTATTGTTGCAATTACATTTAACATCCACTATCTGTACTATGTATTGTTTTGTATTTAACTGTTATTATATCTTGTTGCAGGTATTGTATTGCTTTTTCCTCCTGAAGAAGCAGATTCATCCATGAAACATGTAGAGGAGCAATTGGGCACCCCCACGGAGTTTACTACTTCAGTGGGGGGGCATATTACTTCTGACCCCTATATACTGAATAACTCAGTCTGTCATTAAGAGATAGATATGATTTTATCAAATAACATTTGCAATGTTTTATGTTACTTTAAATGTGCTATTAATTGGTACCAAGATAGTCCATTCACTTTGTTAGGAGACCCCTCCCTTGTGTTGGGTTTTTCTGGGGGTTAATCCCCCTACTTTTTGGATTAATTCATTTGGATGATGGTATCCCTCCTTTTTCTTTAAGTACATTCGTTTTACCTACTTGAGGCACTCCATACAAATATCTTAGAGAACTAACCACAAATCTTCTGTGGATGTAGGCTGTGTCAAATCCTGTTTCCTCATGCAATTCCAGGCAGACTCGATGATGTTGAGATCAGGGCTGAGGGGAGGGGGGTGGAACCAGAACTCCCAGAACTCCTTGTTCTGCTTTACACTGAAGATAGTTCTTAATGACATTGACTGTATGGTTGGAGTGGTTGTCCTGCTGCTGAATACATTTGGGGCCAATCACATGCCTCCCTGATGGTATAGCATGATGGATAAGTATCTGCCTATATTTCTTAGCAATGAGGACACCATTGATACTGACCAAATCCTTTTCCAGAAAAGCAGCCCCAAACTTGCAAGGAACCTCCACCATGCTTCACAGTTGCCTGCAGACACTCATTATTGTACCGCTCTCCAGCCCTTCACCAACAAACTACCTCCTACTATAACCAAATATTTAAAATTTTGACTCAGTCCAGAATACCTGCTGCCATATTTCTGTACCCCAGTTACGATGTTTTCAAGCATACGATGTAGAAACAATATGCATGAAAACATAGAAACTGGGGTGCAGTTCTAGTTGCTGTTCATTTTCCAACAGCAAGGAAACTTGTACATCCAAAAAGACATCACAGCTGTTTGTGTCCATATGTAAGATTCCAATTAACAGTTGAGTCTCACCTTGGGAATAAAACCTTGTGGCACAAAAAGTAAGTTCTATATGATCCCTTTACAAATAGCAACCAACATTGACATAAGCAAAACTACGACATTAATTCCAGTGATAACATAAAATAGTGTTCGAATAGCCACCTGCAAAAAACAAAAAAAAACAAAATCATAGTAACATAGTTGACATGAGGTTTTCAGTAAAACTATTATGTATAGTAATTACATATTCATTTTGAGATCTTCTAAAATATGCCATCAAAGCATTTCTAAAGGCACAATTTTTTTATTGAAATAATAAAAATGTTATACTCACGTGCTCTGTGCAAGGTGCAATGGTATCCCCATAGCGACCCCATTGCTATGGAGGCACTTGAGGTGTGGGGTCTCTCTAGCTGGGCTATGTGCATCCATAGAAACACACAGCGAAGCTTGACCTGTCAGTCAAAATTACAGGATTTGACCGACAGCAGTCAATTCGAAAATATGAGTTCCCCAGTGTTCCCAGTTTTGTCATGCATTCCATGCACCCTTCAAATGAGCACACTCCACCCTATACCCCCACCCCTCCTTGTTCACCCCACTCCCTTCATCCTCCCATTGTGCCCCCCAACTCCAAACACCCCCCCCCCATTTTGTCCCCTAGTCCCTCCACCCCCTAACTGTGTACCCCATCTCCATATAACCCCCTTTACCCCCCAGGCTCACTGTTAGGTGAAGGAATTCCAGTGCACAGCATGCCATTTGGAAGTGGTGCAGGGGAGGAGGGAGGAGAGGAGAGAAAGGAAGAGAGATCAAAGCCATCTTCAACTGCAATGAGCAACACACTGCCACACATTCAGCAGGAGTACGTCATTTGCTTGCCTTAACTCTGCCATATTGTATATGACCATATTGTAGTGGGTAGTTAATCCTGCCCAGCATTCCATTGCTTCCCCTGCTGTACAAAAAAAGCTGGATCCCCATTGAAGCTCTTGGGTGAGGGAGAGCGAATTCCTATTCTAGTGTGAAGTGGGCTCCAGTGGATCCATTACTTAGTTGATTACACCCAGCATAGACTGCAGTAGACATCTACACTATATTATCAAAACTATTGGGACGCCTGCCTTTACATGCACGTGAACCTTAATGGCATCCCAGTCTTAGTCCGTAGGGTTCAATATGGAGTTGGCCCACCCTTTGCCCATTGTTCGACCATTCTTCCAGAAGCGCATTTGTGAGGTCAGGCACTGATGTTGGACAAGAAGGTCTGGCTCTCAGTTTCCACTCTAATTTATGGAACTTGCTTTGTATACTGGTCCAAATCATTTGGTAGATGGGGGGATTATGGTGTGGGGTTGTTTTTCAGGGGTTGGGCTTGGCCCCTTAGTTCCAGTGAAGAGAACTCTTAATGTGTCGGCATACCAATACATTTTGAACAATTTCATGCTACCAACTTTGTGGGAACACTTTGGGGGTGACCTCTACCTGTTCCAACATGACTGCGCACCAGTGCACAAAGCAAGGTCCATAAAGACATTGATGAATTAGAGCGGAGACTGCGAGCCAGGCCTTCTCGTCCACATGAGTGCCTGACCTCACAAATGCACTTCTGGAAGAACAGTCCAACAGTCCCATAGACTAGGGGTAGGCAACCTCAACACTTCAGCTGTGGTGAAACTACAAATCACATCATGCCTCTTGCTTCTAGGTGTCATGCCTGTGATTGTCAGGATCTTGCAATGTCTCATGGAACTTTCTACTTTCACCACAGCTGGAGTGCCTACCCCTGCCATAGACACACCCCTAAACCTTATGGACAGCCTTCCCAGAAGAGTTGAAGCTGTTATAGCTGCAAAAGGAAGGCTAACTCAATATTGAACCTTACAAACAGAGACTGGGATGCCATTACAGTTCATGTTGCATGTAAAGGCAGGTGTCCCAATACTTTTGGTAATATTTTGTATGCCCTAGACCTAGGGGATGGACACGTGATTGTAAGCTCATCTGGGCTAGTAACTGATGTCAGTGGTTCTATGTACTTCAAAAAAAGTATATATCTAGACACTATGTCAACATGGGAAATAAGTCATAAATATTTGTAACTTACGGTGTTTCTGCAATGTAGATATAACCTGAAAAAGTTTGGGTGGACGCAGGAGTCATATTGATTAATATCCAAAAAGTTAAACACAAGTCCAGCGCTGCTAAAGATAAAGGTTATTGCGATGAAAGACAAGATGGCTTTGGCCTGTTGGGGAAAAGCAATAAATAGATGTATTTAACAATTTTCTTCTAGAAAACACATTTTTTGTGATTTATAGCCATCATATTATTAGCTTTCAAAGAAGAGCCACAGAGCTGTATAATTTCTTAGTCCTTATCTGAAATCAGCCATGCTAACAGACTGGCTCAACCCCCAGCTCTCCCATGGAAGTTAAAGTGGTATTAAACCCAAAAACAAAAAAGTAATATCCATAGATGTGGTAACCATATTAGTTTTCATTTTTAGAAGTTTTTTTCCATTACTTTTATTATTTTAAGCTGTCCAGCAAAAAAAGAGGCAGTTGGGGGGGGGGGGGGGGGGTTGAGACAAACCATTAAACACTGGAAGGGGTGCTTACATTGGTCAGCTTATATTGTTTTTATAAAACCTTTATCCCCCAAAAATCAATAAATAAATAAACTGTTACTGTAGCTGCTTAAAAAGTGTTGGCTGAAGTTTGATTTTAACTAATTCATTAGTCAATTCCATCTAAATCTGCTAGTGCATGAAATACAGAGGTGTCAAACTCAATTTCATCTTGGGCCTCATCAGTATTATGGTTGCCCTCAAAGGGTTGGTTGTATCTGTAAGACTAGATGTCCGGAGCACCCCCCCCCCTTACATCTGATGTCAAGTGCCCCCCTACCATCAGAAGTCAAGAGTCCCCCACCCTCCCTTAGATCACAGTGCACCCCCTTACACTTTGCTGCCGCCAGGAAGAAGCTGGGGGTGGAAATGGGAAGCAGAAAATTCAGGGTCTGGAGGAGGGCCAGGGAGGACTGGAGTTAGCTACCGGAGTCTGCTGAATGCTGAGACCAGGGGAGGCGGAGAAAAGGGGGTGCTGAAGCTGCACAGAGAGGCTCAAGATCTGTAGAAGGAGTTCTATCCTCTCTGCTGCCGAATGCTAAGACGGGGGGGGGGTGACAGAGACGAGCCTCTCTGCAGTTGCACGTAGAAGTGCAGGATCTGGCGCAGGAGTTCTGTCATCCTCTCTGCTGCTGACTGCTGAGTCAAGGTGGAGCAGAGATAAGCAGGTGCTGCAGCTGCAGGGGAGGTGTGAGGGCCACATGAAATGGCATGGCGGGCCGGATTCGGGCCACAGGCCTTGTGTTTGACACATGATCTAATAATACCAGATTGCTGATGTGTAGGTAAATATGTGCTAGACTAGTAGGAGTGAGGTATTAATATTATTGAGTCGATCCTCCATTACAGGGGCTGATCTGCAGGGAAGGTGCCATGTAGATGGCTCTTGTTTTGGTCTTGGGCTGCTACCTCTCTGATGGTCTCTAGAACACTCAGTAGATAGCAAAACACTGAGGTAGGTATTGAAGAGCACCCAGTACAAACATTCATGATGTACAACAGTCAAATGGAAGTGTCTATTGAACAAATGTAATAAATGAAGCCAATGCGTTTCAGGGGAAATGCCTCTCCCTTCCTCAGGGCTTTAAAATGGGTATGAATGGACTTACAATGAGATACAATTAAGAGACTTTTTTTTTTGTTTACAAATTTTTTATTGGAAGGAAATGAAACAAGAAATATACATACATGTCTCAGTACATTATAATACACATTATTGTTCTAAGATGAAGCAGCGTTGACAGATATCTTTAAAGATGTGATAACGGAGCATATGAAGAATACCACATACAAAAGAGCGCAATATTTGTGAGGTGTGAGGTAAAAGGTAGGAAGAGGAAATGTTGAAGCATTAGATAAAGCTCGTAAAGTAGGTCAAGGGACATCCCAATAAGACCATTTTTCTTTAAAAATATGTCTTGAATCACACAGTGTGTGAAGGATATATTCTGAAAGTCTGGCTTGATCCATTCTATGAAGAACTTGTGACCATGAGAGACTTTCAGAGCGCCAGTTGCAGGCTATCATCCACTGAATCGCACTGAATAGGGAGTGTATCAATCTTAGGCATTGGATTGGTGTGTCAGGTATGGATTGAAAAAGTAGACATATTTGTGGCGTTAGAGGGATATGTCTGTTTAAGAACTTGGATATTCTAGTTTGAGCCAATGTCCAAATATCTCTGACATAAGCACATTCCCAGAACGTATGTAGGAGAGTGCCTACTGCATTACAGCCTCGGAAACATGTTTGAGGGGAGGAGGGGTACATTAAGTGAATTTTGGCGGGTGTTAGATACCATCTTGTGAGTAGTTTGGTGGGGGTTTCTCTGAAT
>BLSH010332037.1:139808-164544 GCA_018402905.1 Glandirana rugosa | reverse complement strand
AGCTTAAATAGTAGTGACAGTTTCAAAATGTTACTAAAACCTTCCTTGAATTACTATTGATAAGATGTACATTGAAGATGAACGAGATTTATAAAAGAGTCATGTAGAAAAGGTGTAGATGTAAAACGATGTTCTATACCCAACCAGCCTCCACGTCAGAAGACACACTCAGGTAAGTCTAGGGTGCATACCTTCGTGCCATTATAGTCGAGATTAAGATAAGAGGTCGTGTATTGTGTGTCAATAATATCGGAGTGAAACATAGGGGTTGTTACCTAAATTTCTAGTAATGAGTATTACAGGTCCCGAAGTTAAGCGGGGTGTTATAATATCAGCCCCCAATCTTTTATAAAAGTTAAAAGCTTTTTTCCTTTTGTGGGGCGAATTGAAGCCCTGGACATTATGAGTAATGATCTTTAAATCCATTGTTGGGGATACAAAGTGAGGCTATAATAACTGTGTGTTATGTGCTGGAGAATAGAATTAGAGCTGATATTACCGTGCTTCCATACGTGGGATCTGAATGGACTCACACAGAAGACTGCACCTCCGACCAACCCATATCTTGTAGCAAAATGTAGATGTGGAAAAGATGTACTGAGAAAATATTTAGAGCAAGTAGAAGTTACATGTAGAATAGTTATCATTAAGTTCCTTCCAAAATCATTGTAAAACTTTGACAGTGATGATAAATTCGATAGAAAAAGCATCATTAAAAATTGGATAACTGAGAGTCTAGGGTCGAGAGATAATATCTCTAACGACAACATATTATTAACGAATGGACTGAATCGTCCACGTCCTGACAGTGCGTTGAGTGAGGTAGGTCCGTAGACCCGGTGGAGTAAACAAAACCTCCAAAGCATTGTCAGGTGGGGGACAATCAAGCCTCGGCGCCTGGGGGAACAGGCGTTATTAAATTGTAGAGAAAAAAACAAAAAAAAAAAATTGTAATAATGGTGTTGCATGACTGAAGGCGACCAATAATCTTAGAAGCAACTTTGGCAGAACATTGAAAGTGTACAATGATTACTATATATATAAAAGCTGTACTCATACATATACATATGCTATATATAGACCAGCCCACAAATAGACAGCGTGAGGTTATACCTCAAGCATGTCTAATTGTTTTGTGACATAGCCATAAATGCATTATATCATAGAGAGAAAGAAAAAAAAAAAAAGGTATCCTGTGTGTACAGATATAAAAATTATATAAGACTGGGAGTAACGTCCTAGAGGACAAAATAGCCTTAAACAAACAAGGGTAACAACCCTGCGTAGACCAAATGGTTATAGGAAGTAAAACCTCCTGTGCGAAGCAACATTTATATGGAAGTGATATCATTCTAGAGTTAGGTTGATACTTGATTGTGTGAAACTTGACAAACAGTGACATCTACTGGGCAAAGTTGGTATTCCTTGTGTTTTGTGAAAGTGAATCCAAGTTCTAGCTGAGCTAAGTCCAGATATGAGCTGTTTGAGAAAGGGATTATCGTTGAATTGGAGAGGGGGATAGTTATTGAAAACTCAAGGAACTGTGGCCTCCGCAGGGTGAGGTTAGTGTTTCATATACTGTGTATGGATGGGGTTGAGAGAAAAAACATTAGGTGAAGAAGCCAAACAAAAAAAGAGAAAAAATGTTCAGACAAAAATTGTGTTGGCAAAGAGAGAGTCATTGTTCCAATGATGTATTTCAAGCCGGGAGATGTCTAGGAGAGGGGCGCAGGTTTCTTTGGTCTCTTCTCGAAGCCGGGGTAGACCAGATAGGGGAGGGTCTGGGAGTGGATGGAAGTCGCAGGGCGGGTTCAGGGTCTAAAAGGCCCAACTTGATTAGGAGATCCTTTCCTTCCGTAAGGTTGTATACTGTGTATACGGTGCCGTTGTGTGGGACTGATAATTTAAAGGGGAAGCCCCATCTATATTGAATTCTGGCACTTTGCAAAACACTTGTGACTTCCTTCATGTTGCGTCTCCTCTCGAGAGTCGCAGGGGAAATATCAGGATATATTTGGATTCTTATTCCGTCAATGTTGATGTTAGTGGTGTTTCTGGAGGCCCTTAGAATTTCCTCTTTCATAAGAAAATCTTTTAGGCAAAGGATGATGTCTCTAGGTGGTTTGTCTGCTGGTGGCTTGGGCCTTAGCGCCCTGTGCATCCTGTCGCATAAAAATGCATCGTCATTTTTTCCAGGAACCAGGGAGTGAAACAGCTTAAGCATGGCGGTGTGTATGTCAGTTGTTGTTTCTGGGACACCGCGGATGCGTAAGTTATTCCTTCTGTTTCTGTTATCAAGGTCTTCGACCTGCGTTTGCACATACGCAAAATTCTCCGCTAATGTTTCATAGTCTTTTCTTAAATCATTATGTGCGAGGGTCAGTTCGTCATGTTTAGTCTCCAAAATATCTGTGCGATTCCCTAGGGCTGATATTTCCTGTGTTAGGGCGTTTGTGGAGTTACTGACTTCTCTGTGTATCTTGTCTGCCAATTTCTCATATATGGCTGCTAGGCTGTCCTCTAAGTCTGCCTTGGTGATTCCTGTCTGTGTTATGTGAGGAGAGTTGTACTCACAGTTTGAGTTGATCAAGGAGACTTCGTTTGCAGAAGAGGGGCCTTTCTGAGGCAGCATGGTGCCAGCGCCATTTTGGGACATCTTGCTGTGTTTCTCCTGGGACCGGAGTAAATAAGTGGTAAGATGGCTCTGAGAGCGGCGCTTCTTTGGTCCCTTCTTCCTTCCAGACATGCACCAGGTGTTCAGGCAGAGATGTTGCTTGTTATAGTGCGGGTTTTGAGGGTGTGAAGCCCTGTAGTCGCCTTTCCCCCAGATAGCAGCCGCGGAGCTGTTAGAAAGAGCAGCCGCCCTGCATCGCGCCGCGCATGCGCCCCCACAATTAAGAGACTTATGCAAGGGCTTGATCCAAACTGTCAAACCTGGAATTATTGCTGACTGTCGGTGTAGTTCAGTCTGCAGTAATTCCAACTTTGACAGTTTAGATCAAGCCCTTGCATAGGTCTCTTAATTGTATCTCATTGTAAGTCCATTCATACCCACTTTTCAGCTCTTTGTTTAATAAACACTTCGATCTGACTTTTTTTGTTTCATGAACGTTTGTACTGCACGCTCCTCAATATCCACTCCAGAGTTTCTCACCAGATTGGCAATGTTGTTGCTGCCTATGGTGTCTCCATTGCTCCTCCATCCAAAGAGGAGACACCCTAAGACAGGAAGTATGTTACCAGGGGCGGCCCATCCATTAAGGACAGAGGAGCGCCGCCCCCCTATCCATCACCGTCTCCCCCTATCCAGGCATCGGGCCCCTTTCAGGAAGCCGGATGCATGAAATCAAATGCGAGTTGGGTGTTTTTTTGAAGCCCCTTATTACAGCCAGAGGTTCTAATAGGCTTCAAAATAGGGTGGGCTCGGGGTGAAGAGAATGCATCCGGAGCCCATCCAGGTGTATTATAACAGCGAATTAATATTCGCTATTGTAACACTGATCCTCCCCCTGGCCAATCAGGAGGCAGGTTTTGAAACCCGTCACCCGGCTGAAATGACAGGCGATCCTATTGGATGCCTAAGAGGAGGGGAGGGGCTGCACGCTGGAAGCCGGCAATGGAGGAGAGAACATGGAGCCACTGCACGCTGCCTGCTACCTACATGGATGGGAGAAATGCCGGACCAACCGGCATACAGCAGGGGAGGGGTACCACTGGCCACTCGGTGGGGAGGGGTGGTGGTAGTTGTTTGCCGTCCCCCCCCCAAAAAAAAAAAACACCAGCCGCCACTGCATGTTACTGGCCGGATTTAATGCAGCTACTAAATTTAAGGATTGTAAGCTACAATATATAACATTTTTGTTTTTGGGTTTAATACAGTTTTCATTTTTGAGGGTTATATTGGAAATTGGAAATCAGTGAATAAACTTTAAGCACATAATTAAATCATTTCAAATGTAAAAGTATAAGAAAAGTTCCTGCTCTTATAGCAAGACATCCAAAGCTCTCTGTGAAGAACCACAGACACTCCAAGCAAACCTGTGTTTTGACCATGCAGGGCAAAGCAATAGTTACTTCTTAATGTCTCCTTCCCAAAAGCTTATTCTCACAATTTTTTTGCTCTACTGCTGCTCCATTCGGCCGCAAGGAAGAGGAGAAATCATCATAGCCAGTTTACAAAGAGCTGAGGACTTTTTCCCCACCTCTGTGTATCATCACTAGGCCAATCAGCAAGGACCAATGTTGTCACATGAGTAGAAGGAGAGCCAATAACATAATTACCTATACAAGTGCAGCACCCTCTAGTGTGCAACTAGCGTAGGTAAATTTATTTTGGATGACTCATGGTAACTGTGTGAGTCTGTAATTAGGTGGGGTTAAAGCAGGTTGGGCTGGATGGCTTCTCAGGCCATGTCTCTGGTACCTCCTTCTGGTTCTAGAAGCTTGGAAAAGCTTCTGGAAGTTAGTGGGTGGAGGCCAGGAGGTCTTGATCTGCATACTAGAGGGAATCTGGCCAATCCCCAGGCAAAGGGCCTAGCAGGGTGGCTGAGTCAGCCCTTAAATATGGTGGAGCCTGTTCCAGCAGGGGAGTCGGGTGGCTGACGGAGTGCTGAAGTTGCTGTTGTGTGGCCTGGGAGAGGACCCCTGGGGCTGGGGGCTCTGCCTCCAGGCTGGGAGCTGAGGAAAGGAAGCCTAAGAGAGGAATTACCTTTGGACAACGGGATGGCATGGGAAGATCTGATAAGCTGGAGGCCTGAACAGGAGTCTTGCCCAGTGCAGCAGGGAGCAAAGGACAGTGTGAGTAGCTCAGCACACCCAGGGGCATACAAGGGGAAAGACTGCCAGAATTTTGCATTTTTTACTGGAATTTTGCATTTCCAAAACTGTTGCTCTAATATCGTGTGACATAAAAAAAAATTGGAACTACTACTATTCTATCATTTGTGGTGTCTGCTTTGACAAAATATATAATGTTTTATGTAACCTTCAGCCCTAAAAATTTGTAAACGTGTGCAAAAGGCACAAGGCTGGCTGCGGCAGTTAAAGGGTATTAGGTGCTAGAGTCGCTGGCAAATTTTGTTGCTGCTATAAATAAAGCCTTGTGTAGACAGAATGTGTAACTTTCTTGCACAACAGCAGAAAAGCAGGTAGGATGCACGCCCATGATACAAGAAGAAAAAAAAGGATCAGTGCATTAAAATTGTATCTGACCTTGAGTGCTAGGTTCTAGATCACCCTTTCTCAACCTTTTCAACACAGAGGAACCCTTGAAATAGTTCTCCGGTCTTGGGGAACCCCTGCTAAAAATTTAAAATCTACAACTGGTCAACGGGAAGAATGTTCCTTAACCACTTCAGCCCCGGAAGGATTTCCTGCTTTAGGACCGGAGCCCTTTTTGCGATTCGGCACTGCGTCGCTTTAACTGACAATTGCGCGGTCGTGCGGCGTTGTACCCAAACAAAATTTGGGTCCTTTTTTTCCCACAAATAGAGCTTTCTTTTGGTGGTATTTGATCCCCTCTGCGTCATTTCTGATCGCCGCTATAAACAAAAGAAGAGCGACAATTTTGCAAAAAAACCCAAATTTCTTACTTTTTGCTAGAATACAAATCCAAAAAAAAATTATAAAAATAAATTTTTTTTCACCGTTTTTGGCCGATTTACATTCTTCCTCATATTTGCGATAAAAAAAAAATCGCAATTGGCGTTTATTGATTGGTTTGCGCAAAAGTGGTCGCGTTTACAGATGATGAGAATTCATTTTTGGGTTTTTTTTTTTACTAGTAATGGCGGCGATCTGCGATTTTTAGCGGTACTGCGATATTTCAGCGGACATGTCGGACTATTTTGACACTTTTTTGGGACCATTGGCATTTATACAGCGATCAGTGCTATAAAAATGCACTGATTACTGTGTAAATGTCATTGGCAGTGAAGGGGTTAACCTGCAGGGGGCGCTCTAAGGGTTAAGTATGTTCCCTGGGCGTGTTCTAACTGTAGGGGGACTGCGCTGGCTGGGGAAGGGAAGTGGTCACAGCCTTCGTATACAGGAGCCTTCACACAGAGCGGAGGTCCGTGTTTACTTACACGGACCTCCGTTCCTCCGCTCGGGGGGGCCATTGCGGGTAGCCGGCGGCAATCGAAGCCGCCGCACCCACTCCCTGGCCCTCCCCGAACACAGTGAGCGCGGCCGCCGTCATATGACGGCGATTTGCGCTCACGAGCCACCTTGCCGCCGTCAACTGCCGATCGGCGGTCGGCAAGGGGTTAAACTTGTGGTCATTGGGAAGAATTTCCCCCTAACAGATAGCTAAAAAGATCAATGATGTCATTGGGAATTTATCTGAGAGGTAGAAATTGCTCATTGCTTAAGTAACCTCTAGCAACCTCTGGAGGAACCCTAGGGTTCCACGAAACCCTGGTTGAGAAACCCTGCTTTAGATGGTCAACAAAGATACAAAGATGCAATATTTTAGGTAAAGATAGGTATTTTTGACACATTTCTTTCCCATCTCGTGAACTGACCTGGTTGGAACAAAATCGAATCCAAAGCAAAACAAATGCTGCAGCGGTATACTGTGAAGAGATAAAAAAAAAGTCAGACCAAGCCTTTATTCTTTCTTTCCTCCCTTTCTCCCCTCCCTTTATACTAGTATTATAGATTTTTTAACACAAGTTTTCATTTCAAGTTCAGTTTTCTAATCGCTAGTGAGATCGACCTCAGTGACAAGAAAATTTGAAGGAGCAGAATGGAAAATTTTTGTTGAACAAGCACATTTCTTTTTCAATAATATTTATTGTGTTTTGTCTAAAAAGAGGTAAGCTTACAGCGATTGAGTATTCGGTGTGCTCATTGCCCACATGGCTGAATAACATGGATCACAGGCAAAATAGTCAGGATAAACACGTGAGTGGAAAAACATTCCAAAGAAAGCAAGAAAAGATTCCCGAAAATGAACCTCCGAGAATCAGAATGCTGATACTGCTTATAAAAACTGCACACACGATCAGAGGAAATGCTAGAAAGTGTCAGAGAAGGATGGAGGAGGACCATTGCCGTTTCTTCCACCAACATAGGTCCTGCAGTAACGTAGCTTGCATAGCTATTAACCAATAGATGTGAAACTTGAATAAATCACAACATACCAATCAAATTTAGACAGAGACGGCTCTCTAATTAGGCAAATTAGGCGGTCGCCTAAGGCCTCACACTCACAGGGGCCTCGCAACTGCCTAATTAGACACTGACACCAGCACTTTAAAGCTCTTAATATATGCAATTTACTAAGTTAATTTTTTTATCGCTTGAATTATTTTTCCCATTACGAGCCTCATGTCCAGGTTTTGCCTAAGGCCTCACAAAGCCTAGAGCCGCCTCTGAATTTAGACACAATAAAGAATCGAGAGAGAGAGCAGAAGAGAAAGGGAGAAAAGGAAAGGGGAATATAGTGTACGATCTGAGCTCTGCAGTGCCCATCCACTGGCTGGCATATGATTATGTAGCGGTGCCCCCGTAGGAGCCGCTTGAATACTCTCTCTCTTGCTTTATGTATTCAGCCAAGCACGCAGTATGTTCCACGGCCAGGCACGCATTTAGGCTTGTTTCTTAACCAGCTGCCGACTGCCCGCCTTGGCTTGACGGCGGCAACTTGGCTTGTTATTGCGAAACGCCGTCACCTGACGGCGACCACAAGAACGAGTATTGTGAGCGCGACTGCCTGAGGCGCACTCGCGCGCTCACAGTGTTCCGGGGGGGGCAGGGAGCGGGTACAGCGGACTCGATGTCCGCCAGTTACCCTCGATCGCCCCCGGAGCAACAGAACGGAGGTCCGTGTATGTAAACACTGATGTCCATTCTGACAGAGGGGGAAAGGATGTGATCAAAGGCTCCCTGTATATGGGAGCCGTGATCACTCCCCTCCCACAGCCAGCCCAGCCCCGATACAGTTAGAACACACTGAGGGAACATGAAACAATTTGTATTTAAAAGTTAATTACAATATTTATTTCACAAATATTAAAATACAAACTGTAAAATCATGATTGCACCCTCTATATTCAATATATCAGAAGATACCTAATCCCAAGTATGGAGATCCAGATCCAGCTAGACAATGTTATGTGTTGGTAGAAAAAGTCCATCAACAGGAGTATAGTTAACAGTATCAGCATGGATATCAAAGTCCACGATTCCAACATAGTTACGTGTCAACGTGTTTCGTGACACTATATATATGGGCGGCACAGTGGTGTAGTGGATAGCACTTTCGCCTTGCAGCAAAAGGGTCGCTGGTTCGAATCCCGACCACGACACTACCTGCCTGGAGTTTGCATGTTCTCCCTGTGCCTGCGTGGGTTTCCTCCGGGTGCTCCGGTTTCCTCCCACACTCCAAAGACATGCTGGTAGGTGAATTAGATCCTCTCTAAATTGACCCTAGTATATGTATGAATGTGAGCTAGGGACCTTAGATTGTAAGCTCCTTGAGGGTAGGGACTGATGTGAATGTACAATATATATGTAAAGCGCTGCGTAAATTGACGGCGCTATACAAGTACCATAAATAAATAAAATAAATAAATATATATATATATATATATAATATAACTATATAAAATCACTATACAGTACATTCTCTAAAGTGTATTTTTTCAGTTGTCCATAGACAGGGAAGTGTAAAAACTTCTCTCAGTATTTTGTTTGAGACCTCCTTGGATATTCCCTCACTTCCTGTCCCAGTGAAAGTCTTATCACCTGAACAGAGAATGGGCAGAAACCTCCAACAGGGAACCAGAGAGCAATAAAAACCAACAGGGATTCTTGCTTTCCCTACTCTGCTCAAAAAGAGCATTACCACTGTCTGTACCCCTTACGGACAGTCTCTATAAGTTGTTGTAAACCCTTTCATATAACAAGTGAAGTGACTGGCTTCAGGTGATGCACAGAGATGAAACAAATCCTCCTCCATTAGTTTTACCTGTTTATCTGCAGTCTTCTTATCTCTACATTTGTTCAAAATCCAGAATTTATAAAGTTTGTCTGAGAGTTCAGAAAAAAGTGGGTGGAGAGATGAAGTCACACTCTAACACACCACACAGGAAAAGAGCTGAGACTTTCAATCGGCTGGAGGTTCTTCCCATGTCACCCTTTTTCTCCTGCTGTCAGGACAACTTGTCAGAAGTGACTCATGCAGATAGCCGAGGAAGAAGGCAGCAGAGAGATGCTCTGGATTTAGACAAGTACAGACTATAGAGAGATGTGCTTTGTTCCATGTCTGAGGTTTACAACCATTTTAACTTTTTATTCTGGTGACATGTCACTGGGATAAGAGGTGAAAGATCATTTTTCCAACAAGTACGCAGAAAAAAATATTAGGAGGCTGTAATCCCAGTAACATTTCACCAGAACAAAAAGAATCTAATCAAACTGAAAAAAGAATGTTTTGTCTGGAGATGAACTAAAAGCATTCAGAAACTTTTAGCAGGCATACAGTATATTCATCAAAAGACAAGGGTATAAAAGGAATTACTTACAAATATAAGGCAGATAAATACAATGCCATACGATATAGTTTTTAAATTGTCATATTCTCCAAAAATCACCAACATAACTGCAAGTGACAACTGCACAAGACTGAGGCAAATCAGCAACACCTAGGTACAAAATAAGACTATTAGTGATTTTACTGTATACTATGATAATATTACAATGACCAATTGTTAAGCAATTCATCACATCAGCAGCGATGGTAATTGTACATGTTATTTTGTACTAATATACAGGGTGGGCCATTTATATGGATACACCTTAATAAAATGGAATGGTTGGTGATATTAACTTCCTGTTTGTGGCACATTAGTATATGTGAGGGGGGAAACTTTTCAAGATGGGTGGTGACCATGGTGGCCATTTTGAAGTCGGCCATTTTGAATCCAACTTTTGTTTTTTCAATAGGAAGAGGGTCATGTGACACATCAAACTTATTGGGAAGTTCACAAGAAAAACAATAGTGTGCTTGGTTTTAACGTAACTTTATTCTTTCATGAGTTATTTACAAGTTTCTCTTTGTTTACAGCCATTGACATGTCGCCAAGGTTAACACGTGCGGAGCAGATAGAAATTGTGTTGATGTCTGGTGAACACAGTAACCGGGTCATTGCAGCAGATTTCAATGCAAGACAGCCTACGAGACCACCCATCTCCCATGCTACAGTTAGCAAACTGCTTGCTAAGTTTCGTGAACCTGGTTCAGTGTTGGATTTGCCAAAATGTGGACGCATGAAATCTGTCACTAATGAAGAAACATCAGTGGCTGTCCTAGCTTCATTCAGCAAGAGCGAGTGCTACGCTGTGGGCGGCGGATATTAGCTACTCACAAATGGCACCCTTACAAACTCCAGCTACTGCAGCATCTCAACGAGGATGACCCAGATCGGCGCACTGAATTTGCAGAATGGGCAAAACAAAAATTGCAACAGGACCCTCAGTTTACGCAGAAGATTTTGTTCAGTAATGAGGCAAACTTTTATGTGAATGGTGAAGTTAACAAACAAAACCACCGCTATTGGTCTGACACTAACCCACATTGGATAGATCCCTCCAAGACTGTTGTAACCAAAAAATTGATGGTATGGTGTGGTATATGGGGTACAAAAATAGTGGGGCCATTCTTCATCAATGGAAACCTCAAGGCCACTGGATATGCAAAACTGCTACATGATGATGTGTTTCCCTCTTTATGCACTGAAGCTGGCACATTCCCTGAGTTTTTCCAGCAAGATGGTGCACCAGGTGTATGGGTGTCAGGTCCGAGCATTCCTAGATGAACAGTTTCCTGGAAAGTGGATTGGTCGTCGTGGGCCAGTTGAATGGCCCCCAAGGTCTCCCGTTCTGACCCCCTTAGACTTTTATCTTTGGGGTCATCTGAAGGCAATTGTCTATGCTGTGAAGATACGAGATGTGCAGCACCTGAAACTACGGATACTGGAAGCCTGTGCTAGCATTTCTCCTGCGGTGTTGCTATCAGTGTGTGAAGAGTGGGAGAAGAGGGTTGCATTGACAATCCAACACAATGGGCAGCACATTGAACACATTTTATAAGTGGTCAGAAACTTGTAAATAACTCATGAAAGAATAAAGTTATGTTAAAACCAAGCACACCATTGTTTTTCTTGTGAAATTCCCAATAAGTTTGATGTGTCACATGACCCTCTCCCTATTGAAAAAACAAAAGTTGGATTCAAAATGGCCGACTTCAAAATGGCCGCCATGGTCACCACCCATCTTGAAAAGTTTCCCCCCTCACATATACTAATTTGCCACAAACAGGAAGTTAATATCACCAACAATTCCCATTTTATTAAGGTGTATCCATATAAATGGCCCACCCTGTATACAGTGCAGCACTAATAAAACTGTGATCTACGTAATCGATACATGTTAAGACTACCTTCAAAATATGTAAACCCAAATTAATCAATACATGTAAAGATTAATCTCAATATATGTAAAACTACATGTTAAGCTTAACCTGAACATACATAAACCAAAGTAATCAATATGTTTTAACATTAACCTTAACATATAGTAATCAATACATGTTAAGATTAACCTCAACATATGTAAACGAAAGTAATCAATACATTTTATGATTAACCTCAACATATGTAAACCAAAGTAACCAACACATGTTAAGATAAGTAAACCAAACTAATCAATACATTTTAAGATTAACTTCACATACAGTGCCTTGAAAAAGTATTCACAGCCCTTAAAATTTTCCACATTTTGTCATGTTACAACCAAAAATGTAAATATATTTATGTGATAGACCAACACAAAGTGGTACATAATTGTGAAGTGGAAAGAAAATGATAAATGGTTTTCAACTTTTTTTTACAAATAAATATCTGAAAAGTGTGGCGTACATTTGTATTCAGCCCCCTTTACTCTGATACCTCTAACTAAAATCTAATGGAACCAATTGCCTTCAGAAGTCACCTAATTAGTAAATAGAGTCCACCTGTGTGTAATGTAATCTCAGTATAAATACAGCTGTTCTGTGAAGCCCTCGGAGGTTTGTTAGAGAACTTTCGTGAATAAGCAGCATCGTGAAGACCAAGGAACACACCAGACAGGTCAGGGATAAAGTTTAAATCAGGGTTAAATTTAAAAAAAAAAATATCCCAAGCTTTAAACATCTCACGGAGCACTGTTTAATCCATCATCCAAAAATGGAAGGAGTATGGCACAACTGCAAACCTACCAAGACATGGCCGTCCACCTAGATTGATAGGCGCCGGACGAGGAGAGCATTAATCAGAGAAGCGGCCAAGAGGGCCATAGTAACTCTGGAGGAGCTGCAGAGATCCACAGCTCAGGTTGGAGAATCTGTCCACAGGACAACTATTAGTCACGCACTCCACAAATCTGGCCTTTATGGAAGAGTGGCAAGAAGAAAGCCATTGTTGAAAGAAAGCCATAAGAAGCCCCATTTGCAGTTTGCGAGAAGCCATGTGGGCGACACAGCAAGCATGTGCATCAAGGTGCTCTGGTCAGATGAGACCAAAATTGAATCAAAACGCTATGTGTGTCAGAAAACGAACAATGCACATCAACCTGAACACACCATCCCCATTTTGAAACATGGTGGTGGCAACATCATGTTGTGGGGATGCTTTTCTTAACCAATTACCTACCGGGCCACTTTTATACATTTGGTGGTCACAAGCTAAAAACATTTTTTTTTTTGCTAGAGAATTACTTAGAACCCCCAAACATTATATATATATATTTTTCAAACACTCTAGAGAATAAAATGGTGATCGTTGCAATACTTTTTGTCACACGGTATTTGCGCAGCGGTCTTTCAAGCGTGATTTTTTTTGGAACAATTTTACTTTTTTGAGTTAAAAAATATGACAACAGTAAAGTTAGCCCAATTTTTTTGCATATTGTGAAAGAGGATGTTACGCCGAGTAAATAGATACCATACATGGGACGGTTGAAAATTGCGCACACTCGCGGAATGGCGACAAAGTCCAGTATTTAAAAAGTTCCATAGGTGACGCTTTAAAAATTTTTAACGGTTACCAGGTTAGAGTTACAGAGGAGGTCTTTTGCTAGAATTATTGCTCACACTCTGGCGATCGCGGCGATACCTCACATGTGTGGTTTGAACACCGCTTTCATATGTGGGCGCGACTTACGTAGGCGTTTTCTTTGCTGCGCGAGCTCGCGGGGACGGTGGCGATTTAAATTTTTTTAATTTTTTTATTTATTTATTTATTTTTAGCAATGTTCCTTTAAAAAAAAAATCTGATCACTTTTATTGCTATCACAAAGAATTTAAACATCCCTTGTGATAGTAATATATGGTGACAGGTACTCTTTTTGGAGTGCCGGGGGGGTCTAAAAAAAACCCCATCCCTCCTTTGCACTTCACAGTATTCAGATTGCCAAAAACGGCGATTCTGAATACTGTCACTTTTTTAAAAATGGCGCCGTTAGCCGCCATGTAAACCGGAAGTGACGTTGTGACGTCGCTTCCGGAATTTGCCGAAGGAGACCCGATCGGAGCCGATTACGGCTTCTGTCAGGTCTCCTTCCAGCCGGCAGACCCGACGGATCGTCGCTCCGGTCTCCCGGTGGGACGGGAGGCCGGAGAAGAGCGGCGGAAGGCGGCGGGAGGGGGGGTTGTCTCCTCCCGCCCCCTCAGGTAACGACCGAGCGGCTCCTGAGCCCGATCGGTCGTTACCCCTGGATAGCCGACCGCCAGCTCTAAAAAATGATACTGGGATATAGCCTGCAGGTGCAGGCTATGTCCCGGTAGAGCCGCTCAAACCCGACCGCCGCCTATTTACGGCGCTGGTCGGGAAGTGGTTAAGCAGGGACAGGGAAGCTGGTCAGAGTTTATGGGAAGATGGGCAATCTTAATAGAAAACCTGTTAGAGTCTGCAAAAGACTTGAAAATGGGGTGCAGGTTCACCTTCCAGCAGGACAATGAAACATAAACATACAGCCAGAGCTACAATGGAATGGTTTAGATCAGCCTTTCTCAACCTTTTCAACACGGAGGAACCCTTGAAATAATTCTCCGGTCTTGGGGAACCCCTGCTAAAAATTAAAAATCTACAACTCATGATACATTAGTGTGATGGTCAGTGGGAAGAATACTCCTTACACTTGTGGTCATTGAGAAGAATTACCCCCTTACAGATAGCTAAAAAGATCAATGATGTCATTGGGAATTTATCTGAGAGGTAGAAATTTCTCATTGCTCAAGGAACCCCTAGCAACCTCTGGAGGAACCCTAGGGTTCCACGGAACCCTGGTTTAGATCAAAGCATATTAATGTGTAATGGCCCAGTCAAAGTCCAGACCTAAATCCAATTGAGAATCTGGCAATATTTTAACATTGCTGTTCACAGACGCTCTCCATCCAATCTGACAGAGCTTGAGCTATTTTGCAAAGAAGAATGGACAAAATTGTCACTTTCTAGATGTGCAAAGCTGGTAGAGACATTCCCAAGAAGACTTGCAGCTGTAATTGCAGAGAAAGGCGGTTCTACAAAGTATTGACTCAGGGGGGCTGAATACAAATGAACACCGCACTTTTCATATATTTATTTGTAAAAAAAAATTGAAAACCATTTATCATTTTCCTTCCACTTCCCAATTATGTGGCACTTTGTGTTGGTCTATCACATAAAATCCCAATAAAATACATTTACATTTTTGGTTGGAACATGACAAAATGTGGAAAATTTCAAGGGGTAGGAATACTTTTTCAAGGCACTGTATGTAAACCCAAAGTAATCAATACATGTTAAGATTAACCTCAACATATGTAAATCAAAGTAATCAATACATTTTATGATTAACCTCAATATATGTAAACCAAAGTAATCAATACATACTAACATTAACCTCAACATATGTAAACCCAATGTAATTAATGGACGTTAAGATTAACCTAAATTTATGTAAAACAAAGTGATCAATACATGTTTAGATTACCCTCAACATATGTAAACCACATCACAAATTTTATGCTGGCTGCTCATAGTTATTGTACCTGAGCGCTGTTATTTGTATTACTTTTTGGACGTTATTTTGTCCTCCAGACAGGGTTGGATTTTTCACTCAGCGACAGGCCATGGGCTAGGGTGTCAAGCCTGCCATGGGCCGCCCATAGCCATCCAGGCCACTTTAAATTTAACCTGACTACAACTTAAAGCGTGGTAAGTTTATCCTGACTCCTTAAGTTTATCCTGGATACTACTCATGGCTGCTACTTATGGGGTGGCACATCACCATCACAGCCACTTTAAATTTACCCTGGCTACTGCTTATGCGGCAACACATAGACATATAGTCCACTTTAATGTTATCCTAACTACAACTACGTATGGACTTTCAAAGTCTGTCAGGTAAAATGTCTACCTGGTGATAGAAAAAATACTGTATGCATCGGATTGTGTTACTATTGTACAGCAGACAATCCTTGTTCTTTTACTAGAAACATAGAAAAGTGACGGCAGAAAAAGACTGAGTAGTCCATTGAGTCTGCCCTTTTTTGTTTTTTTTTTGCTTATTTGTTTTTGTTTTTTTGGAGGTTTTTTGTTTGTTTGTTTTTTCCCATTAACCTTGTTGTCTGACTATAGATTTATGTTTATCCCAAGCATGTTTGAAGCTATTTACTGTTGACTGTCTCACAACCTCTGTTGGTAGTTTATTCCAATCATCAACCACCCTTTCAGTAAAATAATACTTTCTAAGATTAGTTTTGAACTTCCCTCCAGTTAGTTTGAGGTCATGTCCCTGTGTTCTTGATTTTGGTTTCATATTGAAAAGACTGCCCTCCTGAACCTTATTCACCCCCTTGATGTATTTAAAGGTTTCAATCATGTCTCCCCTCTCCCTTCTTTCCTCCAGACTCTACATATTAAGTTCCTGAAGTCGCTCTTGATATGTTTTATTCCCCAGACCTTTCACCATTTATGTTACCCGTCTCTGAACTCGTTCTATCTTATCAATATCTTTTTGTAAGTGAGGTCTCCAGAACTGGACACCGTATTCTAAGTGAGGTCTTACTAAAGATCTATATAGAGGAATCAGAACCTCCTTCCTCCTGCTGGTGATCCCTCTACTGATACATCCCAGAATTCTATTTGCTTTTCTCACTGCCTGGTCACACTATTTGCTCATTTTGTAATCATCTGATATAAGCACCCCCAAATCTTTTTCTTCTGTAGTGCTGGCTAACACAGTACCCCCAATGCTGTACTCTGTAAGGGAATTATTTTTCCCTAGGTGCATTGTTTTACATTTAGAAATATTGAACTGCAGTCTCCACTGCTTTGACCAATCTTCCAGCAATGCCAAATCAAGTTCCATGTTACAGACACCTCCAGGGATGTCAACCCTATTAAACACCTTTGTATCATCAGCAAAGAGACATACCTTCCCCAAGAAACCTTTAGTTATATCACTTAAATAAAGATTAAATACAGTTAGGTCCATAAATATTGGGACATCAACACAATTCTAATCTTTTTGGCTCTATACACCACCACAATGGATTTGAAATGAAACAAACAAGATCTGCTTTAACTGCAGACTTTCAGCTTTAATTTGAGGGTATTTACATCCAAATCAGGTGAACGGTGTAGGAATTACAACAGTTTGTATATATGCCTCCCACTTTTTAAAGGACCAAAAGTAATGGGACAATTGGCTGCTCAGCTGTTCCATGGCCAGGTGTGTGTTATTCCCTCATTATCCCATTTACAAGGAGCAGATGAAAGGTCCAGAGTTAATTTCAAGTGTGCTATTTGCATTTGGAATCTGTTGCTGTCAACTCCCAATGTGAGATCCAAAGAGCTGTCACTATCAGTGAAGCAAGCCATCATTAGGCTGAAAACACAAAACAAACCCATCGGAGAGATAGCAAAAATATTAGGTTTGGCCAAATCAACTGTTTGGAACATCCTTAAAAAGAAGGAACGCTCCGGTGTGTGTTATTCCTTCATTATCCCATTTACAAGGAGCAGATAAAAGGTCCAGAGTTCATTGTTCATTTCAAGTGTGCTATATGCATTTGGAATCTGTTGCTGTCAACTCTCAATATGAGATCCAAAGAGCTGTCACTATCAGTGAAGCAAGCCATCATTAGGCTGAAAAAACAAAACAAACCCATCAGTGAGATAGCAAAAACATTAGGTGTGGCCAAATCAACTGTTTGGAACATCCTTGAAAAGAAAGAACGCACCGGTGAGCTGAGCAACACCAAAAGACCCGGATGACCAGAGAAAACAACTGTAGTGGATGACCGAAGAATTCTTTCCCTGGTGAAGAAAACGCCCTTCACATCAGTTGGCCAGATCAAGAACACTCTTCAGGAGGTGGGTGTATGTGTGTCAAAGTCAACAATCAAGAGAAGACTTCACCAGAGTGAATATAGAGGTTTCACCACAAGATGTAAACCATTGGTGAGCCTCAAAAACAGGAAGGCCAGATTAGAGTTTACCAAACAACATCTAAAAAAGCGTTCACAGTTCTGGAACAACATCCTATGGACAGATGAGACCAAGATCAACTTGTACCAGAGTGATGGGAAGAGAAGAGTATGGAGAAGGAAAGGAACTGCTCATGATCCAAAGCATACCACCTCATCAGTGAAGCATAGTGGTGGTAGTGTCATGGTGTGGGCATGTATGGCTGCCAGTGGAACTGGTTCTCTTGTATTTATTGATGTGACTGCTGACAAAAGCAGCAGGATGAATTCTGAAGTGTTTCGGGCAATATTATCTGCTCATATTCAGCCAAATGCTTCAGAAATCATTGGACGGCGCTTCACAGTGCAGATGGACAATGACCCGAAGCATACTGCGAAAGCAACCAAAGAGTTTAAGGGAAAGAAGTGGAATGTTATGCAATGGCCAAGTCAATCACCTGACCTGAATCTGATTGAGCATGCATTTCACTTGCTGAAGACAAAACTGAAGGGAAAATGCCCCAAGAACAAGCAAGAACTGAAGACAGTTGCAGTAGAGGCCTGGCAGAGCATCACCAGGGATGAAACCCAGAGTCTGGTGATGTCTATGCGTTCCAGACTTCAGGCTGTAATTGACTGCAAAGGATTTGCAACCAAGTATTAAAAAGTGAAACTTTGGTTTATGATTGTTAATCTGTCCCATTACTTTTGGTCCCTTAAAAAGTGGGAGGCACATATACAAACTGTTGTAATTCCTACACCGTTCACCTGATTTGGATGTAAATACCCTCAAATTAAAGCTGAAAGTCTGCAGTTAAAGCACATCTTGTTCGTTTCATTTCAAATCCATTGTGGTGGTGTATAGAGCCAAAAAGATTAGAATTGTGTTGATGTCCCAATATTTATGGACCTGACTGTATAATCTAGTTACCTCCAGGATGGTAGACTTTAATAGTGCCCACTGATTACTTACTCCTGTCATTTTACTCCAACCTTTCAGTTCATTTTTTAGAAATTTCCCCATTTCAGCAAAATTTGTCCTTTTAAAATCTAAAACTTTTGTTTTTGTATATGATTTTTCAGTTCTTGTTTTATTATCAAACCAAAGACATTGGTGATCACTAGAACCCAAATTCTCTCCCACCTCAACATCAGACAGTCGATCCCCATTTGTCAGTACTAGGTCAAGAATATGATCACCTTGGGATGGGCTTTTTACTAACTGTTTTAGAGAAACTGGAAAACTAGAAGGTCTGGATCGCAGGGAAAGATGTAGTCCGGAGCCATGTCCATCTTCCACTCTAAAAGGATTCTGCAACAGTGGACTCTGCCAGTGATATACAGGTGATACTCAAAAAATTAGAATATCGTGCAAAAGTTCATTTATTTCAGTAATGCAACTTAAAAGGTGAAACTAATATATGAGATAGACTCATTACATGCAAAGCAAGATAGTTCAAGCCGTGATTTGTCATAATTGCGATGATTATGGCTTACAGCTCATGAAAACCCAAAATCCACAATCTCAGAAAATTAGAATATTACATGCAATCAATAAAACAAGGATTGTACATAGAACAATATCAGACCTCTGAAAAGTATAAGCATGCATAGGTACTCAGTACTTGGTTTGGGCCCCTTTTGCAGCAATTACTGCTTCAATGCGGCGTGGCAGGGAAGCTATCAGCCTGTGGCACCGCAGAGGTGTTATGGAAGACCAGGATGCTTCAATAGCGGCCTTCAGCTCTTCTGCATTGTTGGGTCTCATGTCTCTCATCTTTCTCTTGGCAATGCCTCATAGATTCTCTATGGGGTTCAGGTCAGGCGAGTTTGCTGGCCAATCAAGCACAGTAATCCCACGGTCATTGAACCAGGTTTTGGTGCTTTTGGCAGTGTGGGCAGGTGCCAAGTCCTGCTGGAAAAGGAAGTCAGCATCCCCATAGAGCTCGCCTGCGGAAGGAAGCATGAAGTGCTCCAAAATCTCCTGGTAGACGGCTGCGTTGACCCTGGACTTAATGAAGCACAGTGGACCAACACCAGCAGATGACATGGTTCCCTAAATCAACACAGACTGTGGAAACTTCATACTGGACTTCAAGCATCTTGCAGTGTGTGCCTCTTCATTCTTCCTCCATACTCTGGGTCCTTGGTTTCCAAATGAGATGAAAAATTTGCTCTCATCAGAAAAGAGGACTTTGGACCACTGAGTTACAGACCAGGTCTGTTTTTCTTTAGCCCAGGTAAGACGCTTCTGACGCTGTTTGTTGTTCAGGAGCGACTTGACAAGAGGAATACGACATTTGAAGACCATGTCCAGGATCCGTCTGTGTGTGGTGGCTCTTGATGCACTGATTCCAGCCTCAGTCCACTCCTTGTGAAAGTCCCCAACACCTTTGAATGGCCTTTTCCTGACAATCCTCTCCAGGCTGCGGTCATCCCTGCTGCTTGTGCACCTTTTCCTTCCACACTTTTCCCTTCCACATAACGTTCTATTAATGTGCTTTGATACAGCACTTTGAGAACATCCAACTTCTTTTGCAATTACCTTTTGAGGCTTTCCCTCCTTATGGAGGGTGTCAATTATGGTTTTCTGCACAACTGTCAGGTCAGCAGTCTTTCCCATGATTGTGATTCCTACTGAACCAGACTGAGAGACCATTTAAAGGCTCAGGAACCCTTTGCAGGTGTTATGGCTTAATTCAATGATTAGAGTGGGACACTTTGAGCCTAGAATATTGCACCTTTTCACAATATTCTAATTTTCTGAGATTGTGGATTTGGGGTTTTCATGAGCTGTAAGCCATAATCATCACAATTATGCAAATCATGGTTTGAACTATCTTGCTTTGCATGTAATGAGTCTCTCATATATTCGTTTCACCTTTTAAGTTGCATTAATGAAATAAATGAACTTTTGCACGATATTCTAATTTTTCGAGTATCACCTGTAGTTACACCTGAACAGGTATTCTTCGGCAGCTACAGCTTAGTTAGTGAGGAGGACTGAGTCTGCATTATGACCTGTAATGTTTCAGAGGTGTACAGTAAAGTCTCTTGAACTGTTCAAAGACCTAAAGTTTGTCAAAGGGGTGCATGGTGGAGCATGGCGTATCAGAAGAAAGGGGCCTGTAAAACACTCACAAGGTACAGGAAGAAAGCCACTACAATAGGTTAGCTTGGCAGAAGAGTCGGAGTGGAAGATTAGTTATCACGATTAAGCATAGACTGGTAGGAATGTATAGCAGCTGGTCAACATAGCGTGGTACCAGGCATAGGTGACAGGTCCTATAGTAGTGAAGGGGTCAGTGTTCTGGCTCCCTCCCTAGTAGTTAATTCCCCAAAAGTATCTGAGATTGAACCCGCGGTACAGAAACTCAAGAGAATGGAAGAAGTTGAGTAAGTGCATGCATGAGGTCTGCATTAGGTCTACAGCAGGACCCCATTCTGTCACTGAATGTGAGGTAGCAGAAATACACTGGACTGGTGGAGAAGGCATGGGCTCATCAATGTTCCTCCCAAATGCAACATACAATGAGTAAGGTGTGTAGTGACTTGGGATGCAGGGCCGGCCCTACCATGGGTCCCAGTGGGTCCATTGGACCCAGGCAGCACTTTGAGAGGAGCAGCAAATTGAACCACGGCCGCTTCTCCTTCTCTTCTATTTACCCAGCAAATTGACGACCGAGATATTTTCTCCAGCAGTTTTGTGTGTATCAGAGAAGCAGGCACGATCGCCACGTTCCTATATGCATGCGTACGAACGCTCGTCCAGGACGATCGCATCCACGCATCCGCACGAACGTTCGTCCGGCAAGGCGCAATCCGCACCTTCAGCACAACCAATGAGATTGGTTGCTGTCCTATAAAAGACGGCCTCTGTGTCACACAAATCGCTGGATTGTCTCAGCTCACCAGTGTTCCTGAACCTGTGTACTGTATTCTGCTTGAACTTCTGTTGTGACCCGGCTTGCTCCTTGACCTTGCTACTGAACTTCTCCATTGTATTTGACCTCTGGCCTGCCTCACGGACTTCTCTTCTGCCTGACTCCTGTGTTTGACCCCTGGCTTGTTACCTGGACTCTGCCTTATTCTGCATCTTGTATCAGCGCATCTGCCTGAATTATAGACTGTCCTCCTGTGGTTGACCCTGGCTCGGCTCCCGAACTTACTCACTGCTGCTGCCTGTGCTGACTCAGCTACACTGGTTACCTGTCTCCACCTCCGGAGTTGCTGCATCCTTGCCAGGCCTTTATAGACTATTTCTCCTAGAGACTATACCTGCTGAAAGTCTGTTACCACTGAGTTCCAGTCCCCACGGACCTTCGCTGTACATCTGCTCAAGTCTGTCCGCAGCTCTGGTGACCCGTGCTTCTCTGCGCATCATACCTCCTGTTTCCAACTTCAGGGGTATACTGCGTTCAGCCGCAAGGGGAGCCTCCCTCAGCATTTCGGCCTCGGATCAGGTACGTGACAGTGTGTCATGACGACAACTGTCCCCTGGCCCACTCCGCCTGCCCCTATACTATCCTAGCCTGCCCTATACTATCCTAGCCTGTCTCTATACTACCTTAGCCTGTCCATATACTACCCTAACCTGCCCCTATACTACCCTAGCCTGTCCATATACTACCCTAGCCTGTCCATATACTACCCTAGCCTGTCCATATACTACCCTTGCCTGACCCTATACTACCCTAGCCTGTCTATACTACCTTAGCCTGCCCCTATACTACCCTAACCTGTTTATATACTGCTCTAATCTGCCCTTTGAAATTGAACATAATAGTATGTTATATAGTTTTGCATATAGACAAGGTGCTGTTGCATGTAAATCTGATTTTCTGATAAATTTAATTTTAGCTTTAATTATCATAATATAAACATGGATGTGGGGGTCTTTTGGTGGGCGTGATATTTTTTTGGAGGGGGGTAGGGGGGGCAGCATTTCATTCTTGGACTTAGGCAGCACAATGTCTTGGGCCAGCCCTGTTGGGATGGTATGCTCACAGAGAAACTCTGTATGTTACACAAGTGCACACGGTATACGGCTCATCTCTAATCTGGGGTTCCGGCACAATGTTGATTTTCACATGAACGTGGCCCTGCCTGATCCTGGGCATTGGTAAGCATGTACACGAGAGGAGAGGTACCCCTGCACATGCAGGGCAAGGGGGGCCCCACCCACAAGTGTATCTCTGCAGATATCTCCCTGGTCCTGTCAGTAAGTACTTGTACTTGATGCTAATCTTGGGACAGACACACATGCATCATCATGTGACATCATCATGTAGCAGAGGGGAAGGTACACATACTCTGGAGAGATCTGTAGTCAGCGGTATCCGGTTTCCTATGCAGACCTATGATGTCATATCCCCTGTGCTTTGTGAAGAATTGCTGATGTGAGTGTTTTTATAGTTTTTACTTGATGCTAGCCTATGATCTACCTTCGTTTCTGCCTGATTTTTTTGTACATGGAATGATGTGCCCCAGAACCTGGGATCAGAGATTCGAAAAGGTGGAATGATTTTTTGACCAACTTTAGTTAAGTGGTCACATCAGTTTGGTGAATGTGTTTCTGTTAGAGAGAACTCTGATGATGGAGAAAAAAGTAACATCTGCATATAAGTAGACCTTTCCCTTGACTGAAGACCAAAAACCATGGTCTTCAGATCACTTTTGGATGAAGCAATCAAATACACGTTGTGCACTTTATATAAGCCCATCTACAGGTTTAATTTCACTTTAAATAGCCTGCTTGGGCCAAGCTGACCTAAATAAACTTTCAATTACTAAGAAATGCACATCAGCTACAGTAGATACAGTATACAGCGTTGTGTTCCAGCAGCGGTAGGGGGGATTCCCATCCTGTTCCCAGAAAAAAATCAAGTCAGGCTGAGCTCTGCTCAGCCGTTCACAGAAGGTTTTGGATTTTATGAATAAATATAAGGCTTCTTTTTAATTGGCTGAGGTGGAGAGGTGGGCAGATGACATCACAATATCACAAGATAGAATATGGAAGGGTTGGAACCCATGTCAGGTTTTCTATGCTCAGGAGAGTCACCCTTTCTATTTGCCTGGTGACCATCTTTACCAAGACAAAGTGAGGTGAAATCTAAATTTTTGAGTTGACACCAGAACAAAGATAGAAAGGGAATTTTCCAATGGAGAAACTTGTTCTGGTGACAGCTAAGAAAAGATTTCCCTCACTTTGGAGAAATTTCTTCTCACTTCCAGTTGTGTCTACAGGACAGGAAGTATAAGGAAGACTCTTGACCAGAACTCAGATGGCAATCAAAAAGAAAAAGAGAACAAGTAGGGTTTTATCCATTCCCCATTCTATGCACAGAAACATAATTGTGGAGAAAGTGTACCTTAAATATCGACAGAACTCCAATAGGCTCCAAAATTCTGCTAAATGTCTGCCGAAGGCTGCAAAATGCTTGTACACTCTTGCAGAATACAACAAATTTTGGGTTGTTGTTTGTTTGCTGTGAATAAGGGGAATCTGTCACTTGCCTATTTAGAACAAAGTGACAGGTCTTCTTGAGAACTTGCTTTTCCTCATGCACTATTTTTTGGTTGTACACCACCACTGCTCAGGGCTGTCTTTAACGCAGGGTAAAAGGGGAAGCTGCCCCGGGCCCAGTTATTGTTGGGGGGCCTAAAGCAGCTGCTCCTTGAGCCCTCACTGCCCAGAAATAGTGGATAAGTGGATTTGGGAATGTCCAAGAAAATGTTTGCCCAGGGTCCAATCAATAGTAGAGACAGCCCTGCCACTGCTCTATATCAGTGTTTGAGCTGTGAGTCTAAGTACCTGAAAGCAATGGGTAGCTATAGATGAGTATCAGTGGGGGGGGGGGGGATTTCAGGAGAACCTGTCACTGTGCTTCCAGGAAAGAGAGTTAATAAAGCAGTATTAAACCAAAAAAATATATAATATATTGCAGGTTGCCAATCCTTAAATGTGGTGTCTGCATTTGGTTATTTTTCAGGTGTTTTATCCTTTGCTTTCCCCTTGTGATCCAGAGTGGCATCAGTCTGGATGGGGGCAGCATAGCCATCCTTAGTCAGCCACTGACAAATTAAAGCCCTACTTCAGCTAACACTTTTTAAGAAGTTATTGCAACAGTTTTTCCTTTTAGGATAAAGGCAGGGCAGACTGGGATGAGGGTCAGGGGGGCTGCTCCAGTGCCCCGTAAAAAGGCTGCACAGCAGTGGCGTACCTACTAGGGTCACAAAATC
>BLSH010332037.1:124882-139798 GCA_018402905.1 Glandirana rugosa | reverse complement strand
TATCAGTGTTTGAGCTGTGAGTCTAAATACCTGAAAGCAATGGGTGAGTAGATGAGTATCAGTGGGGGGTGGGGGGGATTTCAGGAGAACCTGTCACTGTGCTTCCAGGAAAGAGAGTTAATAAAGCAGTATTAAACCAAAAAAATATATAATATATTGCAGGTTGCCAATCCTTAAATGTGGTGTCTGCATTTGGTTATTTTTCAGGTGTTTTATCCTTTGCTTTCCCCTTGTGATCCAGAGTGGCATCAGTCTGGATGGGGGCAGCATAGCCATCCTTAGTCAGCCACTGACAAATTAAAGCCCTACTTCAGCTAACACTTTTTAAGAAGTTATTGCAACAGTTTTTCCTTTTAGGATAAAGGCAGGGCAGACTGGGATGAGGGTCAGGGGGGCTGCTCCAGTGCCCCGTAAAAAGGCTGCACAGCAGTGGCGTACCTACTAGGGTCACAAAATCACACTTGCGACTGGGCCCTAGTGTTCTGCCACTGTGGGGGGTCCCAAGCAGTGTTGCCATAAACAGCAGAAAAGTACCTGTTAAATCTATACTTGTCCCAGAACTTCCTCTCCCCTGTGCCCCATCTTTGCGCACCTGATGAGTGGACTGGTCAGGTGCACAAGGAAGGGTAGTGGGGGGGGGGGGGGCCCGATGACAAGTGAAAGCAACTGCAAGGAGGGGGCACTGAGGTGAGGAGGACCAAATCCTGCAGGCAACTGCAAGAGGTCAGTATACCATGCCACTGTATGGGGGCTCACTGATGTAAGGTACGGGTGGAGACCCTGAGATAAGGGAGGATACTGATATAAAGGTCCCCCTTATATCTGTGACCTCACTCCACTCTTACATCAGTGAACCCTTTTACCTTAGCATATTCACTCTGCAGACTCTGGTGCAAAGGGGAGCTCTGATGTAAGAGTTCCCCTACATCAGAGTTCCCAGCATCAGAGTCAGCAGAGTTCACCCTTACAGTGGAAGAGGAAACTTTGCAGAGTCTGAGGTAAGGAAGAACTTGATTTAAGGAAGTCCCTTCCCTCCAAATAGCTCTCATTGTGCTGCAGAGTATAGCTTCAGCTCTCTGCCCCTGCTTTCTGAAAGCTCAGACAAGCTATAAAAATTCTGCACTCCAAACAGCCATAGAGAATGCATGGCTGCAGATAAACAAGTACAACTTATGTAGGAGGATTTGTTTCATTTCTGTGTATTGCCTGATGCCAGTCACTTCAGCAGTTATATGTAACTGTTTACAACCACTTTAAATGTTTTCAACCCTAAAAATGCCATTTTTACTGGACAGTTTGGTCTATTAAAGGAAGTTTAAAAATAACAGACTCACTGGCTGGATAAATGGATGAAAATAAAGGGAAAAGTATAAAAAAAAAACAAATGCAGCTACCACACCTAAGAATTGGTACATTGCAATATATTTCATTTTTATCTCTAGGTTTAATACCGCTGGCCTGCCTTCCAAAGATTCAGTGCTCTAGCCCAAGCAGGCAATCGGCAGTCACAAAGGGAAGTATGATAGGTCATTTACTTTTATATCCAGAAGCTCTGCTACTGACCAACACAGAGCCAGAGCCCTGACAAATGAATGGAGTAGCAGGGGAGGGCTTCAAAGATGTATATCAGTGGACTAAATATGCCCATATGAACATGTTACATTTCCATCAATGGGCAAAGGGACAGATTCCCTTTAAGCAATGCCCCTAGAAAATGCCCCTAAGATTAAGAAATGCTTCTATGATTAAATGATGCAATGATGTCTTAATCACCACTCACCCCAAGACGTCTTGATTTCGCATTTGGATATGCTGGTGTGAAGTTTGTCGATGCTTGGGATGAATTTAAATTCTGGAAAGAGGTCCTGTTGCTGTTACTTACAGGCAAAGATGGGGTAGAATTATTATATTCTGGGTATCCTGTCTGTGTGTTGCACTCTTGTACACTGGGTGGCACATGTGCTCTCCGAGAAGTGTTGGGAGTGGTATATAGAGTGTTCAGTCTTTGTGTGTCCCAATGATAACCAGTAGAGGGCGTATTTATCATTTCAGAAGTGGAGGTTATATTATGTTCAGTATTCCGCTGCTGTCTATTCCATTGCTGAGCAGTTGGCATGTTGTTATTTATCTGAAAAGTGCAGGGTGCAACATATTCAGACATTAGTGTGTGTATGTTCTCTTGTTCAGTCGATGGGGTTAATATTTGGGAAGAGGGCTGGTAGGGCATACGTGTTGGCAAATCAACAACTGATTCATAAGAAGGCGGAGGAGAGTCGTCATTTTGTGGCTGATCAGCAGGCGGTGCAGTAGCATTAATCCACATTGGAATAGCATGGCGGGTGCCATACCCAGGAGGTGTGTATGGAACATAGTCATGACTATGACTCCATTGATTCCCTTCTGTGAACATACCTGCAGGAGAGAAGAATGGAAAAAATAAATATTACCCCGATAAGACATGGATACAATGAAACAACGCAACAAACACTGAACTTGTCGAACCCTCCATATGACCTATCAGTGTTAAAGAAGACTTGGGCCATCTCTTGTTGTTTAGATGACTGCGTTAGACCTACAACCAGGGTTGTAGAGTTATCAGAAAGCCCTGGTGAGCTGGTGCCTGGGAAGGCAGGGTTTGAGTGGACACCACCAAGCCCCAAAATGTATCAATGGTGATAGGGTTTCCTTATTTTGTTTGCATCTTTTTTCCACCTCAGGACATTTTTGGCTAAAACTGAGCAAATAAACAGTAGGGGGAAGGGTGTTTAGGGGATGATGAAGGGTGTCAGAAGCTCTTAATAGTGCAGGAAACATTAAAGCCCTATTTTGGAATCAGTCACACCCCCACATGGGCATCCGCAGGTAGGGGCAAGGGGGGGCAATTGCCCCCCCCTGGAATCAGGGATCAGATCAGGGGTTCCCCACTAGGTCCTTATCCTCTTGAGCCATGTATGCAGTTTCTGACAGTCTCTTGGGCCATGTATGCAGTCTCTGACCATCTCCTGTACCATGTCCGCAGTCTCTGACTGTCTCCTGTACTATGTCTGCAGTCTCTGACTATCTCCTGTGCTATGTATGCAGTCTCTGACTGTCTCCTGTTCCATGTCCGCAGTCTCTGACCGTATCCTGTACTATGTTTGCAGTCTCTGACCATCTCCTGTACTATGTCCGCAGTCTCTGACCGTATCCTGTACTATGTCCACAGTCTCTGACCATCTCCTGTACCATGTCTGCAGTCTCTGACTGTCTCCTGTACCATGTCTGCAGTTTCTGACCATCTCCTGTATCATGTCCGCAGTCTCTGACTGTCTCCTGTATCACGTCTGCAGTCTCTGACCATCTCCTGGATCATGTCTGCAGTCTCTGACCATCTCCTGTATCACATCTGCAGTCTCTGACCATCTCCTGGATCATGTCTGCAGTCTCTGACCATCTCCTGTATCATGTCTGCAGTCTCTGACCATCTCCTGGATCATGTCTGCAGTCTCTGACCATCTCCTGTACTACGTCTGCAGTCTCTGACCGTGATAATGTAATTATGACATTGTCAAAAAGGGGCAGAGCATGGATGACCTTGAAATTATGCCCCCCCCCTGGAAAAAGTTCTGCGGACGCCCATGCATCCCCAGCTCACCGTTAAAGTAGAAATAAAGACAAAACTTTTTTAAAAAATTTTGGATAGAGTAAGAGAGCTTTATAACCCTGTCACGTTTTCCCAATGGAAGTATTCCCCTTTAGTTCCTCTTCCATAGCCACAACAGGAAGTGAGGGAATCCCTGGTTCTCGCCCAGGTCATCAGAATTAGCGTCTCCACTGGAAGATTTTCTCTTTATTACTTTTCTGGTGGCAACCCAAAACTTGGGATTTTTTTTCACTTTCACTTTACGTGATAACAGTAAGGCCCCGTTCACACCTGAGAGATTTTCTGCTTGAAGCTCCACAAACCAAATCCCATTCATTTCAGTGGCCCCTATTGACATCTGAGCGTTCTGTCGCCTGAAGCTCAAAAAAGTATGTGAGCTTCTTTTTGGCAGATTGCAAGCATTTTTGACCCCCATAGACTTCAATAGAAACACCTGACTAGAGCATTTTACAAGCGTTTTCTGCTCAAATACCAGCTCTCCACCTCTAATTTCCTCTCCTCCCCCTAGTACTTTCTGTTGGCTAAACAAAAATGCCTGAAGCTGTAAAATGCTTATAATACGCATCAAAAACTCTTTAAAAACCTGAAATAAAGCTTTTAAAAAGCGCCCAAAAAATGCCAATAAATTGATACGCTCAGGTGTGAATGGAGCCTTAGGTTAAGCTGTCCATACACTATTAGAAAATCATTTTTATATAGTGCTTACCCCTGAAGGAGCTGATGATGTTTGGGTCCCCTGACTGCGGATGTCAATGACCTTCCAGGCAATGCCACACCCTCTGAAACACCAAAGAGGCACCTGAAGGGAAAAAATTTATTTGTGCAACACACAGTAAAACAAAGCCCAAAGGATGGAAATTAAGTAATAAACACTTTAACAAGTACATGGAAATAGTTGCTAAATATTGTGTGACTCGGTAATTAGCAAGCGGACCAGTGACTTTACCCCTAATCCCTATATCAAAAGGGGTCATGACTAAGAGGCAATGCAAAAAGAGTGGTCTGACAGTTCCTGGCCCACTTTCCCACTGGCCAGTGTGTTGGGGCCCAAATTCAGCGTTGGAGAGCTAAAATGTGAATACCAGAAACAAGTTTGTAAGAGCCTAAACAGTGTCCCAAGTGACAATAATGTTCCTTTATATAGTATGTGGAGTGTATGGGCAGTGAACTGTCATGGACACATAGGATGACGACTTGTGTCCTCCTGCTCTTTGTGCGGTGCTGCATGATGCCAGCTGTTGTGATGTCATCCCACAACAGGCAATGACACCAAACTTGACAGTGGTGCTCCCACAGACCAGAAGATGTTAGAGAATCTCTGTATCCCTGACGCTGCAGCAAATTGTCCCGTCAGCTGCCTGCTGCATGGTGCGAGCTCTACAATGTCCTCCCAATAACTAACTAAAGCCCAGAAACAGTCTTTCCTTTTCCTCATCTACAAAGCTCTGGTAATGCTGAGCAGTGCCGGGACAAGGACCCAGGACAAACATGCCAAACTACGTCACCCACCCCCAAGATGTATGAGCGTGTATGTGTCAGCAAACCCCCCCCCCCCCCCAAAAAAAAGATTGAGCCTTAACCTGCATGATTACCCCCTAAGCATAAATTCCCCCTCCTCCCAATAAAATTCCCCTTCCCAGTACGGATCTATTCTATACCCCCCCCCCCCCAGCTCAAATCCTCTCATTCCCGTTCCCATATGCCCCCAGCACAGATCTACCCCCTTCTCCTTCCCCCTCCTAGTACAAATCCTCTACCTCTCAAATATCCCCTCAGAAAACAAATTCTCCTCTTCTTCCCCATCTTAGCACAAATCCCCCCCCCCCCCCAAATTTCCCCTCCTAGTATAAATACTCGCAATCATCCCTGCTAACACAAATCCCCACTCCCCAATTTTCCCTCCTAGAACAATTCTTATGCCCTGCTGCCCCCCAAATTCCACCTTCTTGTGGTACGCTTCCTCCCCACCTCACATGATACCACAGTGCCCAGGGCAGCCACCCCTCCGGCCCACCCCTTGTCCCGGCCCTGATGCTGAGATCTGTAGTTCAAGATTAAAACTGCAGTTCAGTCTCCCTGGGGACTACATCTTCCATAAGTCCTTTCTCCTACCAGCAGGCTTAGTCCTTTCCCAGACTGCACTGCAACAGCATTACTCTTTTCATTTGTTTTCCCAAGTGATGGATGGGGCTCTCCTCTGGCTGCACACAGCTTTGCAGCACAACCTTACAAGTGTCTTGTGTCCTCTCTCCTCCTCTTCTCACTGGTAGGCAAGCAGAGGGATTACAGCTGCAGCACTGGCTATGCGTTAGTAGCTGCAGCATGGGTGACACTGCCAGTGACAGCCTGGTCAGTGCAGCGAATAAAGGTCTACATAGAAGAAAAAAAATGATATCGTGCTCCTTTGACTGCGGTTTAAAACAAACATGTAATTATTAGAAAATATAAAGTATTATTTTACTGATAGAGTAGTGGATGCTTGAACAAGACTTCCAGCAGACATTGTGAGTCAGTCGATATTACAGTAATTGTAAAAATGCTTGGGATAAACATAGGCCTATAAGCAACATACACTGTATTACCAAAAGTATTGGGACACCTTTCCATTTACACACACATATGAATTTTAATGGCATCGCAGTTTTAGTCCGTAGGGTTCAATATTGAGTTGGCCCACCCTTTGCAGCTATAAAAGCTTCAACTCTTCTGGGAAGGCTGTCCACAAGGTTTGGGAGTGTGTCTATGGGAATGTTTGACCATTCTTCCAGAAGCGCTTTTGCAAGGTCAGATACTGATGTTGGACGAGAAGGCTTGGCTCCCAGTCTCCGCTCTAATTCATCCCAAAGGTGTCCTGTGGGGTTGAGGTCAGGACTCTGTACAGACCAGCCAAGTTCCTACACTCAAAACTCGCTCATCTAGGTTTTCATGGACCTTGCTTTGTGCACTGGTGCGCAGTCATGTTGGAACAGGAAGGGGCCATCCCCAAACTGTTCCCACAAATTTGGGAGCATGAAATTGTCTAAAATGTCTTGGTATGCTGACGCCTTAAGAGTTCCCCTCACTGGAACTAAGGAGCCAAGCCCAACCCCTGAAAAACAACCCCACATTATAACCCCCCCCTCCACCAAATGATTTGGACCCGAGCACAATCAAGGTCCATAAAGACATGGATGAGCGAGTTTGGGGTGGAGGATCTTGACTGGCCTGTACAGAGTCCTGACCTCAACCCGATAGAACACCTTTGGGATGAATTAAAGCAGAGACTGTGAGCCAGGCCTTCTCATCCAACATCAGTGAATAACCTTGCAAATGTGCTTCTGGAAAAATGGTAAAACATTCCCATAGACACTCCTAAACCTTGTGGACCGCCTTCCCAGAAGAGTTGAAGCTGTTATAGCTGCAAAGGATGGGCCAACTCCATATTGAACCCTACAGACTAAGACTGGGATGCCATTAAAGTTCATGGGTGTGTAAAGTCATGTGTCCCAATACTTTTAACAATATAGTGTAGGTCTATAGCTATTTATAACTTTAAATACATGGATTTTTTACTATATATATAGTTTATATTTGCATCTCTCACCAGAAAATAATAAGTGAGACCAAATCCCGATCAATGCAAGTGATAAAAGAAGTTGCGGATTATTGGATCATTATTACCTTTCTGTAACGGGAACGTGAAAGGAAAAGAAGGGGATCCTGCATTTAAAGTGATTGCCGGAGGACATACCTTTCTATAATGAGGAGGTGCTATAGATGGTGAGGCCCTGACAATTTTACATTATATTTTATTTGCATCTAATTAACATTTATATATAAAGGATGAGTCAAGTGAAGAAAAGATCACAGATTTATTATAGCATATATGTGAGATGAACACTTAAGGATTCATTCATGCAATATGCTCAAAGTTGTGTTACACAAATGTTTTTTGGGGAATTAGAACACTGCAAAGTTTCATATCAATTGAATTCAATTACTTTTGTTTATTTTATTTTATTTTATTATAAAGGCGTTATAGTGCTTCCAATATTTTTGATGTAAAAACTGCTGTGTTTATGACAGACTGCAGCATATATAGCATTTTTTTACTTTGCCCATAGCTACACATAAGATAATATTTTTTTTCTTGAGAGGTCTTTAATTCGAATCAATAAGTCTGATAATTTAGGACAGAGGGCCAAAACGTATAAAAATAGGTCATATGGGACTGCGTAAAAAGTAAAATATCAGTTTTTGATGGACTGACCCTGTAAGAATGTAAACAGTAACATTTTAAATAAGATAATGATCTGCAGAGCATGCCTTTAATCATCATTCATATTTAAACGGGTGTATTGTTTGCACTTACCCGTAATGAAGACAGGTCCTTTCCTCTTTTTTCGGTATTTCACTCCCACAGCCGATAGCAGTGTAAATGACAAGTAAAAAAGGGATGAACTGATATGGAATCACAAACGGATGGTGGGTTAAATAAATGCAGATCATAAAAGGTCTGTTTTTCTCTGTTGCTGGCTCCACTCCCTTGCCTCTGTTACAATTAATGACATCATTGCACAGACGCACATTCACCCTGAACTTCCTGCCATCACTAAATATGAGTTTGCTTCTGTCATGGAAAATTCTATCTTGAATGGACCCTCATTTAAAAAAAAAAACAGACCACCTACCATCCTTTCTTCTACTTGTGAATTCTTAAAGCGTAAGATACAAAAAAAAAATCTACAACCCATCCTGAATTCCTTGCCAAATTGTGGAACACAAGGACAACTCCCAGATGCAGAAGGTATCGCTCATAGGGCTGTGTGCTTGGGAACAGATCACAGAACATTCATTTAGTTAAAGTCGGATATGTAGAGCACCCCCTAAGGAGCCGCAAGTAGAATGGGATCCCCCACCCTGCACAGCCAGGCACACCGAATTTCCACAAGCACTCGGAGTCAGACAACAGTATAGTACTCTGTTTTTGTTATTTATTTGAGGGATTAGAACTTGGATGGGGATTGGGAATAATGGGATGCCCACTTGACTTCAGAACAATTCCAGGGACAACTTTTCCTATATACAGTCTATATATACTCCTTTGCTTCCTCCAGCTCTCACTTGCTTGCAGAACTCCCAACTGTGTCAAGGGATTTGTAGCAATGGCCCATTACAGACAGGGACTCATAGCCCCTATACTTGTAGAACATTGGAGTGACACAGCTAACACATTTCCAGCACTTCCTCCCGTGGTCACTGAGCCCAGCACCACCTCTTCAGGCACTGCCAACCCACCCGGCTGCAGCTGCCCCTTTCACTAGCCCTTCTGGCTAACTTCTCCCCGCAGTCCTCCTGACTCACAGAAGATCTCCCAGTACTGACCTGCTCCTGCTGTCCTCTCTCTTGCTCCTGTGCTTCCAGGATAGGATTCCTTCATGTGTTGTAGAGGGTTCCTCCAACACCAGAGTCTCAGGCCTGAAGTCCCTCCCCCCCAGACTAGGGGGCACCCTCAAGAGCCACTGTCCGCCTCTCCAGCACTCCATCTCCATTTTCCACCCGACTGCCCCTGCTAGCATGACTCGTGGCTATTTATAAAGTGGCCTGCCCCCTTCCTGCCCCTTTCTGCTGGGATTGGCTGGGGCTCTCATAAATATTCCAAACAGCCCCTCCTAGACTCCACCCATTACATCTGGAAGCTTCTCCAAGGTTCTATAAAACAGGGGGAGGCACCAGAGATGCTGCTTGCTCAGTCATCCAGCCTTAGGGTCGCCACCTCATCCCTTTAAAGCTGAACACATATGAATTAGACAGGTTCTGAGGCTAATTTAATGCAGACGAGGCACTAATCAGCCACAGAACCTGTGTAATTCATATGTGTTTGGGTTTAAGGGGATGAGGTGGCAACTCTATCCAGCCTCCCTGAGTCACTCAACCCTGACCCAGATTAAACCAAGGCCTGGCTATTAGCCAAACCAATTTACCTACTCTAACAGCTAACTATATATACTAGCACAGTAGCTAGAGTGTGTTACAGATATATATGGGGGATTTACTAAAACTGGAGCATGCAAAATCTGCAGTTGTGCATAGAAGCCAATCAGTTATCAGTTTTTTTTTGTCAAAGCTTAATTGAACAAGCTGAAGTTAGAAGCTGATTGGCTACCATGCACAGCTGCACCAGATTCTGCATGCTGCAATTTTAGTAAATCTTTGTTTTGTTTCATCCTTTTGTGGTAAGTTTCCTAATGGTACCAACAGTGGTCCATGCCTGGGTACTGTATGCTAAAGCAGCAATTTGTAGTCTCTATCAGAAGCCTGTGTGACAAAGTAACACTGTGGAACCACAATTGGAAGACAGCAACAGAACATTAATAATACTACCAAACGGCGCCTGATAATTTCTTCGGAAATGCTATCCTGAAATTAACATGAGCCCCTATCAGCGCTTAGGACAAGAATCAATATGTAAACTTAAACAGCAGCTGCTCTAAAATATAACATTCAATGTAGCATCAAAACATCTAAAATAGCCAAAACAGTCCCATATATGATGCGAGCAGCGCTATCAACAGGATCATTAAATACAATCCAGGTTAGCAATCGTATGTGAGGAAAGTCTATGAATCAAATCCTGCTTCCGTCACCACACCACGTGTAAATCAAAGGTGGGGGGGGGAGGATAGGATCCCCCTTAGGTGATGCACTCACCGAACGTCAAAGTAATGAACGCCTTTGCATAAACCGGGGTGCCCCCTCAAGGAAATACTGCTCACATAGGTGTTCGTCTTGCTTCCAATCTGTCACGATCGTCACGTCTGTGGTACTTGGGAATATCCCTTAAATGAAAGTACTCCACATAGTGCAAATCTGACTAAATTCTTTATTGGAAACAATGTTTACATAACCCCCCTTCACATTATACACTCACTTGGTGTCAGATAAAATCAAGCACATAAAAACCATGAACTTGCCAGCCACTTCACCTCCCTCGTCTCACCGCTCTGATGATTGCGGCGTTCCCGGGTACGGGGCGGTGTTCGGCCGGCTCTGAATGCTGTGTAGTCACGCCCTGACACGTTTCGTCATCACTTCGTCTGAGGGCGTGACTACACATGCACAGCATCTCATCTTTATACCCACCAGCAGGTAAATTAACCCTGCTGATGCCATTTGTTAATGAGCCACCTGATATGCCAGAATACAGCCTATGGACCAACTATATCGGCCACAATGGGTCATAAATTTGCCATAGCCCGCCGTTAATCGTAAACAGGATATACAGATGATTACCCTTTCTCTATCTAGTACGCCGTGAACATCATAGAATATCACAGCGTTTTTATTGTCTGCATATAAGAGTTCCCATACACAGTGCGATATCTAACTTGGACTGGTTGTATGCTATGCCGTGTGTATGCACCGTGACCATTACATTACTGGATGTGTATACTGCACACAAAGGGCATTGAATCAGATTACTCTGTTAATGCCAGCGCAACACCATGTGCCATAGCAAACTATCGCCTCCACATAGATCTGTTTTCAGTGGTGCGAACGATACCCTTTGTCTAGTCAGCCAGGCAAAGGGTTGATTGATATGGTAAAAAAACCCTGATTGCTGATAATCAAATGTAAGGTCCACAAGCTGCAATGACATCAAGCGGCCGTGAGCATTCCCTCACGTTGTGTGCTAAATACAATTAAGAAAAAATATATAATATACAAATTAACCATTGAAAGGAAAATTGTTAAAATTATAAACGCATAAATTAAAATAAAAATTAGAACATGGACAAATTCTTATGAAAGGTAGATCCTGAAATGCATCCACTGCATATAAATACATAATCATAATCAGAAGAAGGTAGATAGTATGATCTTTGTAAATAAATACCTAGATCATACTTAATATTTATGGAACCCTATATAGTCAATATTGCCGTGGTCGTACAGATACCTATGAATTGCTTATAAAACAGTTTACGTCTAATTCGACGTTCAACCCTGACGGATGGAGCGAGCCGGTCAGGTAAATCCACTTGCTCTCACACTTCGAGATCTCCCTGACCTTGTTCACCCCCCTCCAACTGGCTGTCAATTTTTCAATTCCCCAAAATTCCATATTGGAGGGATCCTTATCATGTTTTAATTTAAAATGTAGGGATAGGTTATGGTCCCTATAACCTGCCTTGATGTTCGCAATATGTTCTGATATTCGTTTACTCAGCTTCCTCTTAGTACGCCCTATATACAGAAGATTACAGGGGCACCGTATTGCGTATACCACAAATTGTGTACTGCATGTCAAAAAATCTTTGATCTTAAAATTTCTGCCATTAACTGCTGACGAAAAAGACCTGAAGTTGCGCAAGTGTGTATTTACTTGTCTACAGGAAACACACCTGCGACAGGCGAAAAAACCTGATGTATCCCAAAACATTGAAATGACTCTGGGAGGGTCTATAATCTTTCTTACCACTTTATCAGCAAATGATGGTGATTTTTTATACACAAACTTCGGGTCTACAGGTAATTGGTCTTTGAGGACACGATCAAGCTTCAAGATAGGCCAAAATTTACGAAAAATGGCTTCCACCTCCCTATATTGTGCATGGAAGTCACTGAAAAATGCCCATTCCTGTTTATTATCTAATCTCTGGGTGTGTTCAGCCAGAGTATCCTCCCTGGGTACCATTTTAATCTGTTCTGTGGTCTGTTTCAATAGGTCGTGATCGTATCCCTTATCTCTAAATTTGGACATTACTATTTCGGCCTGCTCTTCAAAATCACTTATGTTTGTGCAGTTCCTACGGACACGCATGAGCTGGCCCTTAGGAATGTTCTTCAACCACACTGGATGGTGTCCACTTTGAATTGACAGGTAGCTATTCCTGTCCGTGGGTTTGAAGAACACCCTAGTGACCAGTTCTTTATTGATGAGCGTGACAGTAAGATCCAAATAATTCACCTGTTCTCTGCTCCAGGTAGATTCCAGTTTGATATTTTTGTTATTGTTATTGAGTGTCGCCAGGAACTCTCTCAAGCTATCCTCAGTGCCTGCCCAAATGAAAAACAGGTCATCAATGTACCGTTTGTAAAAGATCAGCTCAACGGCCATAGATGCATAAATGGTTCTGTCCTCCCATTGTTCCCCTATTTTAGGCACTTATACCCCCTTCCTGCCCAGGCCAAATTTTCAGCTTTCAGCACTGCCGCACTTTGAATGACAATTGTGCGGTCATACAACACTGTACCCATATGACGTTTTTTATCATTTTTTGAGACAGATAGAGCTTTTGGTGGTATTTAATCACCGCTGGGTTTTTTACTTTTTGCTAAACAAATGAAAAAAAGACCAAAAATTTTTAACAAAAAAACTTTTTCTTAGTTTCTGTTATAACATTTTGCAAATGTGTAATATATTATAAGTTATAATATATTGTGCTCTTTTATGAAAAGTACAGTATATCTATCTACACTAATCTGGCCCGCTTTTTTCTTCTGTTTGTATACAGTACGTTGAACCAGGGAACCCTCTTAAAGTGACTTTGTCTTATTCCAAGGAAGTCTTAAAAACAGTATTATATGTACCAATGAGATGGCTTGTGCCACCGATATTGGCTTCATTCAGAATCTTCAGCATGCACGGATCGGATGGACAGATTATTGGGAGGGGCTATGGAGGACCCAGCTGTCATGGTACACATCGGTACCAACAACAAAGTAAGAGGAAGGTAGAGGATCCTAAAAAAATATTTCAGGGGCTTAGGGAATAGATTGAAGAGAAGGACCTCCAAGATAGTTTTCTCAGAAATACTACCTGTGCCTCAAGTCACACCAGAGAGACAGAAGAAGTTTAGGGAACTTAAAGCGTAACTCCACTTTTGTTGAGAAAAAAAAACACTCCCCCCTGGGTGATATATGTACATTGCAAGGATTATAACAAACTTTGTTGCAGATTCCTACCTTTTGTTATTCTGAAGAAATGCTTGTTTTTTCCTCTGTGTCTCTCTGCTGAGTAGATCTAATGGGAGTGGTTTCATAATTATCTGTGAGCTGTGGCAGCTGCAGGGCACTAATGATGAAAGCTGCTGGGCCAGCATCCCTTTAGACGTATGCCTATTGGAAGTATCTCACCAAAAGTGAAACTTTTGTTGCAGGGGATGCCTGAAATCTGACTTGTATCTTAGGCAGACTTCTGGGGAAATTGGTGAGCCAATCACACAAGCAGGAAATGATATTTCTGTGTACAGAACAACTCCAGGTAGCCATATTGCATGGCATTTATAGAAAATGACAGTGGGTGCAGATTGAAAAGGAAAGGTAGTTTTTAATAGCATTCAATTACAATATGACGTGTGTTGCAATTGTACAAGCTATATTAATTTTTCTTTATTTGCTGTATTTTTTCCCATGAAAGTGGAGTTACCCTTTAACTAATGGCTGAGGAACTGGTGTAGGAGCAAGAGGTTCGGGTTCCTGGAGAACTGAGCTGACTTCTCAGTCGGTTACCAGCTCTTTAGTAGGGACAGGCTGCACCTTAATGGGGAGAGTGCAGCTGTGTTGGGGAAAAAAGATGGCCAAGAAGTTGGAGGGGCTTTAAACGAGGTGTTGGGGGGGGGGGGGTTAGAGGAAGTGATAGCTGGCAGTGAGCAGAAGACAGAGGGTACTAGTGGAGGCATTTGTGATAATATATCCATAACATCTAATCCCAGGGTAAATGATTTGACAAATCAAAAACGAAGCCTGAGAAAACATAAGGAGAAAATAGTATGCACCCATACAATACTAAGAGGCGTATACACAAATGCCAGGAGCCTAGCTAACAAAATGGAGGAACTGGAGCTGCTGTTGCACGAGGAGGACTTAGACTTTGTGGGAATAACAGAACACATGACAGGTTGGCAAATATCAAGAGGTATCCATTGTATCAAAGGGACAGAGAAAGTAGAAAAAGGGGAGGGGTGTGTCTATATATCAAAAATAATTTATGGGTGGTAGAGAGGCAGGGCTGGACTGGGACAAAAATGTGGCCCTGGACTTCATCCAGACCGGCCCACTTTAATTGAATAAAATGCTGCCCCCCATGCCTCCAAAAAAAATAAAAAATCACACCCACCAAAAGGCCCCCACATCCATTATTGTATATCACAAGAGGGTGTGTGAGAGAGAGTGTAAGAGTGAGGGGTGAATGTAAGAGAGAGGGGGTGAGTGTAAGAGAGGGAATGAGTGAGAGAGAGGGGACTGAGTGAGAGATAGGGGGTGCGTGTAAGAGAGAGGGGGTGAGAGCC
>BLSH010332037.1:74321-114779 GCA_018402905.1 Glandirana rugosa | reverse complement strand
CCCCCCCCCCCCCCCCCCCCCCCCCCCCCCCCCCCCCCCCCCCCCCCCCCCCCCCCCCCCCCCCCCCCCCCCCCCCCCCCCCCCCCCCCCCAGAGGGCATTGGGGTAAAGGGGATGTGATGTAAATTGGAGGACTTGGATACAAAGAGGTCAGTGATGTAAATCGGGCACTGTAATGTAAAGGGGTGCTATATTGCCACTATTTGTCTTCAGGCCGGGTCCAGAGGCACATATGCGGACCACGGCTGAAGAAATACAGTGTAGGTGGAGAGGCGACGCAAAAGAACTCCACCCCCGCCACACCCCCATATACATGGGCAGGACAAAGGGGGTGGAGCCAAGGGGGTGGCAAAATTGCACCAGCCCTGTGCTCACATAATGCTGATCTTCCACCATGGAAAAATCCCACTATAAATTTGGCTCCATTTAAACTTTTTAAAGCTCATGTTTAGTTTTTAACATGTTTGTTGTGCGTAGGTATCTGCATTTACTACCATGGTACTGATTACAAATCTACAAACTAAAAAACAATTGATAAAGCCTAAAAATTACCTAAAATTACCTCCCTAGTGTCATTGATTTTAATATAAAGTAGACCTATATCAAGTAGAAGAAGCAGGAGAGCTGTCAGTATAGTCAGTACACTACTAGAGATCAGAGCTGAGGACAGACGTTTTCAGGGATAGGAGAGTACATCAGTTAATGGAAATTACATGTATCCTTCATTTTCCAGATAACTACTCTGTCCTTAGTAGATCACCATGTAAGACCTCAGAAACTCATTGTAAATCCTTAAAGTGGTTGTAACCCTAAAAAAAAAAAAAGGAGAGCTCCTGTTCCCTTATAGCAGATTAAACATCACAGTGCGTGTGTTGTCTTATCTGTCCCTCTCTGAGCTGTATAAAACCTGGTTGATCCTGCCTGTTCCTGTGTCCCCCTTCATCTGCAGCTCTCCCTCCCTGCCTGTTAGCTCCTGTGTGTCTCTCCCCCTCTCAGGTCCCCCTTCCCCCCTCCTGCCACTATTGGTAGCTGGCAGCAAAAGTAAAGAGCAATTACAGCCAGCTCCTCTGTTATACTAATCCCTCCTACACTGTGTAAATGTTTTTGTAAAAAAAAAGTTTTTACAAAAAGCAATTACACATCTTTACAGCCACTTTAAGCCTTCCCACCCTTGCCAATGCCACAGCAAGCAAGTGCTGAAAAGGTGGTTTAGTAGTTAAAAAAAAGAGTAGTAGCAATAATGACTATTAAAATATTTTATGTTATGACATAATTGTTATTACTCTTACATTATATTTAACCAACTGAACATCAGTATGTTAACCCCCCTTTCTGGTTTGGGCCATTTTTCAGTTTTCAGCCCTGTGTTACTTTGACTGACAGTTACTTTGTCATGAAACACTGTCCACAAATTCATTTAAACTGATTTTTTAGCCATTTTTCTTTTAGTGGTATTTACTCACCACTGTTTTATTTTTTACTATTTAACCACTTGCCGTTGCCCACCGTCAAATGATGGAGGGACAGAGGGATCGCGGATGTTGCTAGGACACACCGTGTTGCGCGACCACGGCTCTTTTACCATGCAATCGGCTGTGTCCAATCACAGCCGGTCACATGTAAACACGGAAATGCCGGTAATCGGCTCTTATCGCCTCACACTGACAGAGTGTGTGACGAGGAGAGCCGATCAGTAGCATCTCCTCGCAGGGGACATCTAGAGATGTAAACAGGACACTGATCATCAGTGCCCTGAGTACAATAAAGCGCCACCAGTGCCAGCAAACAGTGCCCACTAGTGCTAGCAATCAGTGCCCATCAGTGCCAGGAATCAGTGACCACAAGTGCCACCAATCAGTGCCCATTAGTGATGCCAGTCAGTGCTGGCTATCAGTGCTGCCCATCAATGCCCATCACAGCTGCCCATCAATGTCCATTAGTGCCACCCATCAGTGCCACCTATCAATGCCCATCAGTGCCCATCAGTGCCACCTATCAGTGCCCATCAGTGACACCTATCAGTGCCCACCAGTGCCACCCATCAGTGCCGCCTATTAGTGCTCATCAGTGCCACATATCAGTGCCGCCTATTAGTGCCCATAAATGCGGCATATTAGTGCCTCATCAGTACCTCCTCATCAGTGCCACCTCATCAGTGCCCATAAGTGCCGTCTCATCAGTGCCCATAAGTGCCACCTCATCAGTGCCCATTAGCGCACATCAGTGAAGGAGTAAAATTACTTATTTACAGAATTTACTGACAGAAACTAAGAAAACCTTTTTTTGTTTTCAGAATGTTCGGTCTTTTTTTTTAGTAAAAAATAAAGATCCAAGAGGTGATCAAATACCACCAAGAGAAAGCTCTATTTATGTGATGAAAATTATAGAAATATCACATGGTTACAGTGTAACATGACGCGCAATTGTCATCCAAAGTGTGACAGCGCCGAAAGCTGAAAAATGGCCTGGGCTGGAAGGGGGTGAAAGTGTCCAGTATTGAGGTGGTTTAACAAAAAAAGCTTAATTTTTACATTTAGACTTTTGGAAGTTTTTATTTAAATTTAACTGCTACATGTATTTGTTAAAAAAAAATTGTGTATATTATTTAGACTGTGTGAAAGTAATGCTATGGTATATACAGTGGGAATAGAAAAGAATCACTTAAAATAATCACATTTTGCTGCTTTGCAGGCTGAAATGAAGACAGACACAATTTTTGTTTTATCCAGCTGTATTTAGTCAGTGCAACTTAAAACATCAAAGTGAAAGATTTAACACCAACATTTCAGAAAAATAAAAATTCAAAAACAGAACCACTAAGTTGTAAAAAGGATCGCCCTCTTGTGTCAGTATTTTGTTGAACTACCTTTTGCTTTAATTACAGCCTTTAGTCTGTTGGAATATGTCTCTACTAACTTCACACATCTAGAATATGTATGCACTACTTGCTTCAGCATCCTGGTTTTGGCGGTGCCATTCTCCTTGTCTGTCTGTCCACCTGCAAGGTGATTGATGTGGCGAGTCTCTGTGTGGAGACCACACCTAACTTAAGCCAGCCAAGCCTGCAGCCTTGTGTTTGCGATATTACATTTGTAAGACATGTTCTGAGCTCCCTGTTTCCTCATTGACGACCTTGAATTGGATATTGACTACTCTCTGAACTCTGCCTGCCTTTTGACTCAGATTTGTCCCTAACTATTCTGAACCTTGCCTGTCTTGTACCTGGACTGTCATTGAACCTCTCTGCGTGTCTGCCAACCGCAAGTACCTGTTTGGTGTGCTCAGTTCACCCCCAGTGTGGTGGTCAGGCACTATAGCATTGTGTATAAGACCTGGGGGCAGCCGAGTACCGGTAGGTTGGAGGTAAGCGTGACACCCCACGAAAAGACCACATATTGCAAAACAGACCCTTCAGCATATTTCCTAGAAGATATGGTGAGTACTTTGAAGATCACATGTTTTGCCACAATTTTGTTTTTTTAAATGAGGAAAGAAATGAACATTTATTTTTTTAAACAAAAGATGTAAATTAATAATGTATTCCAAACACACATATAGGGAATACTTCGAATTACATCGCAAAGTGCATTTTGCTACTCCTCCCAAATATTGGAATACCACATACCAGAGACTTTTTTGCATGCACAGAAGAGTCCAAATTTCAAGGGGCATCTTCAGTCTTTCAAAAGGCATAAATTATACATCTAATTTCCTGACTACCTATGACATTTTTGGAGGCCTTGGTGTCAGGATAGTGGAAACAGAATGGCCAAATTTAGGTAGCAAATACCCCAAAGTATTTTTTTAAAAGGCATATAAAGATTTTTGACACAAGTTTTTCATTTTCTTTGAAAATGTTGAAAGAAAACAAAACTGCATTTTTTTAGTTGTCAATTTAATATGATATTTTCCACACATAGCATGAACATACTTAAAGTGATTGTAAAGACAGAATGTTTTTATCTTAATTAATTCCATGCATTAAGATAAAAAGCCTTCTGTGTGCACCAGCCCCCCTAATATTTATCTGAGGTCCCTCTAGATCCAGCGATGTTGCAGGAATGTCTCGGCTGCCTGGGACTCCCTTCCTCATTGGCTGAAACAGCAGCGTGGCACCGTTGGCTCCCGCTGCTGTCAATCAAAGTCAGTCAGCCAGTGAGGAGAGAAAGGTGGCTGGACCATGCTGCAGCTCCATGTCTGAATGGACACAGGGAGCTGTGGCTCAGCTCGGGGTGCCCCCATAGCAAGCTGCTTACTGTGGGGGCAATCGACAGGAGGGAGGAGCCAGAAGCACCGAAGAGGAGGATTGGGGCTGCCCTGTGCAAAACCACTGTACAGAGCAGGTAAGTATAACATGTTTGTTATTTTTAACTAAAAAAATGTGAGACTTTACAATCACTTCAAAATGACACCCCAAAAACATTCTGCTACTCCTCCTGAGTATGGAGAAACCATATGTGTGAGACTTTCAATATTTGGACTGATTATGCACCTGGCATTATATCTTATGCATCACAAAAATCAACCAATATTGTATAAAATACAGTGTACTGTAATGATTGCTTCTGAATGAGTGGTTAGGGAATATAGCTCAGTGTATCCTCACACATAGCAGTCCTTATTCCTATAAACTCAGCAGGCCTAGCCTACTGGAATGTGGTTGCCCCAAGGAATTATACACAATGATATATAGGCTGGTCAGGAAGCACAGGTGACTGAACAAAGGGTGAACAAAAAGTAACTGTGGTTCCAGGAGTTCAGTTTTCCACAGAGCATAGCTGGGATTGGTGTCTCACAGGAATGTAGTCAGTGGGAAGTGCAGATGGATCAGTTCAGGCGGCAGGCAGAGATGTGGTCAGCAAATATGCAAAGGATCAGTCCAAGGGACAGGCAGAAATGTGGTTGATAAAAAGGCCAGAGACAGTTCAGGCAGCAGGCAGAGGTGACACTGCAATGACTTGATGGAAATCAAGAACACTGTTGCTGTCTTACATTGGTCTGGTGTCTTTGCCTTGGTGTTAGGGTGATCAGAGACACTGTTGCTGGCTTACATTGGCCTAGTGACACTTATGGATGGGATGAACGGACCCGCACCAGAACTTTCGGGCATTGCGAAAGTTCAGACCCGAATAACGAACCCCATTAAAGTCAGTGGGACTCGAACGTCAAAAAGTGCACATATTGAAGGCTTATATGCAAGTAATTGGGCATACAATGGATATAGGGGTCCGGGTCCTGCCCTGGGGGACATGTATCAATGAAAAAAAAGTTTGTAAAAAAACTTAATTTTAAATGAGCAGTGATTTTTTGATCTTTAAAGTGAAAGAATACAAATGAAAAATCCCTTCCAATATAGTGCCTGGTGGTCCCCTTAGTCCACCTGTAAAGTGGCAGATCTGTACCATGTCGGGTATCTGCTGCAGAAATAATTGCATTTATAAAGCCACAGAAAATGTAATTTTCCCTGCAAGCTGCCTTTATTTTGCTCAACAACAGCTGGGGAGCCAGTGTGTATGATGAGGCCACAATGTAGTGCACTGGGAACAAGATTAGAGATTTTTGGATAAATTCTGGTGTCACTTTGACTTTGGATAGAAGTAACGGGTGTGGGAAAATTGGGCTTTGGGTGTCGGTGGTGCCTTTACACCATAACCCTATAGAGGTGCTCTTCATGAAGGCAAAAATTGGCCTTTCTGTAAAAAAATTGCAATGATATGCACCTGTCAAACAGGGGCAGAAAAATTGGTCTTTGGGTGTCGGTGGTGCCTTCCCACCATAACCCTATAGAGGTACTCTTGATGAAAGCAAGAATTGGCCTTGCTGTAAAAACTGCAATGATATGCACCTGCCAAACAGGTGCTGAAAAAAATTTCTTTGGGTGTTAATTGTGCGGATGAAACCTATACCAAAAACATTCTTCCAGATGAAATGATCGAACTCCCTCAAAGCTAGGCAGTCTCGAAGTCCTGTAGAGATTCCACATCCCAAAAACACTAAATCAGTGACATCGGCATCAGGGGCTTCATAGCTGGTAATCCAGGACCGATGCATTTTGATAAAAGTCAAATGGTCCACGGAGTCTGTGGACAGATGCGTTCTATGATCAGTAACAAAACCTCCTGCAGCACTGAATGCCCGTTCTGAAAGCATGCTGGATGCAAGGCAGCCCAACAACTCAATAGCATACTGGGCAAGTTCTGGCCATCAGTGGTCTATTCTCATGGCCCAGTAAGCCAGTGGATCGTCAACTGGAAAGCTCTCCATCTCTGTTTTGGCCCCAAGGTAATCGTCCACCATTTGATGCAGATGCTGCCAATGGAATGTGGAAGCTGACAGCCCTGGACGGCAGCGAGGACTATAAAAATTCCAAAATGCATCACTTAGGCAGACTCCTTCTCCAACGCTCCTCTCTTGACCAACAGAAGCCCCAAAACTAAGTTTTCCATGATACTGTAACCTACTGGAGTTGGGAAAACGTTCAATAAAATCCTCTTTAACGTGTTCTCAAGAGATTTAATCTTCTGCACTCTCTGTGGGGACGGGATGAGTTCTGAGACCTTCCCCTTATAACGGTGGTCAAGGAGGGTTGCCAACCAGTAATGATCCTTCTCCTTTATGTTGAGTATTCTTGGGTCCTTTTGCAGGCTTTGAAGCGTGAGGGTGCCCATGCACCTCAAATTTGCCGAGGCTTGAGAAGCAGACTTCTCGGGGTCACTCAGGATGACAGCATCTAGAACTTCCTCCTCCCAGCCACGTACTACTCCCAAGGGTCCTGGGGTTGGAAAGCCATCTCTTACAGATTGACGCATGTCTTCCTCTTCTTCAAAGCCTACAAAACTGCCAGAATCCTCCTCCTCCCTTCTATCCTCCTGTGTGTTCTAAGACATAGGAATGATGATGTCTGGATAAAGGGGGCCTTGAGAGAAAAGGAAGTCCTCCTCTTCCTCCTGCTGCTCTGCCTCCAGTGCCCTGTCCATAATGCCACGCAGAATCTGCTCCAGCAGGAACACAACAGGGATTGTGTCACTGATGCATTTACTGTCACGGTTCACCATCCTTATGGTCTCCTCAAATGGTGACAGTACAGTGCAAGCATCCTGAATGATCAGCCATTGGCATGGGGAAAAAAAGCAGAGGCGTCGTGCTGTGCTCACACAGGTGCTTGTTGACAGCCCTCTGCTGTATGTATAGCCACTGCAGCATTGCCAAAGTCAAATTCCACCTGGTGGGAATGTCACAAATCAGGTGGTTTACGGGCAGGTGGAATTCCCGATGAATTTCAGCCAACCGAGCACTGGCTGTGTATGACTGCCTGAAATGGCTACAGACTCTTCTGGCCAGCTTTAGCACATCTGCCAACCCTAGGTACTTATTTAGAAAATGCTACACCACCAAATTGAGGACATGTGCCAGGCATGGCACATGTGTCAACTTTCCCTGTCTAAGGGCGGACAGGAGGTCTGAGCCATTATCGCACACCACCATTCCTGGCTCTAGCTGGTGTGGTGTGAATCACCTCTGGGCCTGTCCCTGCAGAGCTGCAAGAATCCCTGCTCCAATGTGGTTCCTGTCCCCTAGACACACCAGCTGAAGAACTGCATGGCCCCTTTTAGCCTGACTCATGGAATAGCCCTTTGAACACTTAGGGGTTACCTTATGTTCATAGGAATAATGCTGCAGAGAGGGCATGGGGTTGGCGGAGGAGGAGTGGAGGCTGCTGAGAGGTCATGACTCAGTATAGCAGGGGCAGACTGAAGTAGGTAAGGAGGAGGGGGGACAGATTTGTGCCCCTTTTGTGTGGCTTTTAGGTACTCTTGCCAACGAGCTGAGTGGTTGGACGTTACATGCCTTGTTAAGCATGTGGCACCCAAATGGCTGGTGTTTTTGCCACGTTTGATGTGCCTGAGACACAGTTTGCAGATAGCAACAGTGCGATCTGCTGCAGATGTGCTGAAAAAGGCCCTGACAGCTGAGCTTTGGGAATTGGGCCGAAAGATAACAGCTGCAGAATGTGATGGAATATAGCTGCTGCTCTCTACTCTTTCTTGATGTCGGCCTTAGTGAGGCCTTAAGCCAATCTGAGACATGAGGCCCCACTCACGCCCATAATGGAAAAAATAATTAAAGTGATAAAAATGAATTGTATAAATTAAGATTTATATTAAGACAGTATAGGTTGGCATTCATGGTTCCCTCAATGAACTGTAGCTCCCAAGTGCTGGCAGCTCTCATGCAGCCCCAGACCATGACAATCCCACCACCATGCTTGATTGTAGGCAAGACACACTTGTCTTTGTACTCCTCACCTGGTTGCTGCCACACACGCTTGACACCATCTGAACCAAATAAGTTTATCTTGGTCTCATCAGACCACAGGACATGGTTCCAGTAATCCGGATCCTTAGTCTGCTTGTCTTCAGCAAACTGTTTGCGGGCTTCCTTGTGCATCATCTTTAGAAGAGGCTTCCTTCTGGGACGACAGCCATGCATACCAATGTGATGCAGTGTGCAACATATGGTCTGACAGCCTACCCCCCCCCCCCCCCACACACACACACACACACCTTCAACCTCTGCAGCACTGCTGGCAGCACTCATATGTCTATTTCCCAAAGACAACCTCTGGATTTGACACTGAGCACATGCACTCAACTTCTTTGGTCGAATATGGCGAGGCCTATTCTGAGTGGAATCTGTCCTGTTAAACCACTGTATGGTCTTGGCCACCATGCTGCAGCTCATTTTCAGGGTCTTGGCAATCTTCTTATAGCCTTGGCCATCTTTATGTAGAGCAACAATTCTTTTTTTCAGATCCTCAGAGAGTTCTTTGCCATGAGGTGCCATGTTGAACTTCCAGTGACCAGTATGAGAGAGTGATAACACCGAATTTAACACACCTGCTCCCCATTCACACCTGAGACCTTGTAACACTAACAAGTCACATGACAATGGGGGGGTAAAATGGCTCATTGAGCCCAATTTGGGCATTTTCACTTAGGAGTGTACTCACTTTTGTTGCCAGTGGCTTAGACATTTATGGCTGTGTGTTGAAGGGACAGCAAATTTACACTGTTATACTTTTATACTGTGGGGCGGGAATGAGCCATGATTGGATAAAGTCATGATGACAGTGTCCAATCATTACTCTGACAGTGCTCTGTGCCTGGGGCATTGCTAGGTCTACAAAAGATCTGGGGCTAGAGCCCATAGCAGCTAAGTAAAGAAAGTCATACGCTTGGGCGGGCATACACATGTATATAATATACATGTGTGTGTGTGTGTGTGTGGGTATATATATATATATATATTACATATCTGAGTGTGGATCCCCCCTTACACCAGGGTAACCCAGAGAGCCCCCACTTACAGCAGGGTCACCTGAAACCCCCTTTCTTACATCAGGGTCCCTGGAGAGCCCCTTCCTTACATTAGGGTCCCCAGAGAGCCCCCCCCTTATATCAGGGTCCCCAGAGAGCCCCCCCTTACATTAGGGTCCCCAGACAGCCCCCCCCTTACATCAGGGTCCCCAGAGAGCCCCTATACATCAGGGTCCCCAGACAGCCTCCCCATATATCAGGGTCACCAGAGAGCCTCCCCTTTACATCAGGATCTACAGGGAGCCTCCCCATATATCATGGTCACCAGAGAGCCTCCCCTTTACATCAGGATCTACAGGGAGCCTCCCACTTACATCAGGGTCTACAAAGAGCTTCCCTATACATCAGGGTCTACAGAGGGCCTCCCTATACATCAGGGTTCTCAGAGAGCCCCCATTACATCGGGATCCCAGAGAGCCTCCCCATACATCAGGGTCCCCAGAGAGCCTTCCCATACATTAGGGTCCCCAGAGAGCCTCCCCATACATCAGGGTCCCCAGAGAGCCTCCCCATACATCAGGGTCCCCAGAGAGCCTCCCCATACATCAGGGTCCCCAGAGAGCCTCCTCATACATCAGGGTCCCCAGAGAGCCTCCCCATACATCAGAGTCCCCAGAGACCCTCCCCATACATCAGGGTCCCCAGAGAGTCTCCCTTACATCAAGGCCCCAGGGAGCCTCCTCATACAGCAGGGTCCCCAGAGAGCCCCCCTTACATCAGGGTCCCCAGAGAGCCCCCCTCACATCAGGGTCCCCAAAGAGCCTCCCCATACACCAGGGTCCTCAGAGAGCCTCCCTTTAAATCAGGGTCCCCAGAGAGGCCCTTCCATACATCAGGGTCCCCAGAGAGCCCCTTCCTTACATCAGGGTCTCCAGAGAGCCCCCCTTACATCAGGGTCCCCAGAGAGTTGCCCCATACATCAGAGAAAGAGGGGATGGATGAGAGGGGATGAAAGAGAGAGAGGGAAAGAGAGACCCCCTAGCCCTGCCTGCACTCCCTACTGTCCCAGCCCCTGTTTGTGTGGGTAGGTGTGTGTGATCCACCTACCTCCCACCCTCAGTGAGCTTGTTTTCTTCCTGTTCCATGACAGTCACAACGAGCTAGGAAAGGAGCTTGGAGAAGAAGTGCAGGCTTTGGGAGGTGCCGGGGATGCTACTCAGGGTGGCGGTGAGGCCTTGTCTTCTCTCTCTCACTCCCTCCTGGACTCTACCCAGCTGCCCAGGCCTCCCCCCCTAATTGAAGATGCTGCTGCCCTGCACCCCACCACCACTGGTGGCCGTTCCTGTCCAGGACCATGGAAAGGGGACTGGGCTCAACTCTTTAGGCACCACAAGCACCAGCGTGGAGGAGTGGGAAGTAGAATCCTCCTCCGCTTTGAATGCTCGGCAGGGATGGAGTCGCGCTCGTGACGTCACTGGTTGCTAGACACTAGGCGGCTCTAGCAACCAGTGACTAAGAGTAGAGTCAGGTGGAGGCGGAGGCAGAGTCGGAGCCATCGCTACTGCGGCTCAGTCTGCCCCTGTCCCCTGCATTCCGGACCGGGACATACCTGCTAATTGGGGGACTGAACCCACCCGGTAAGAGACTTGGGGCTACTGGCCCCAGACTCGGGGCTATAGCCCCAATAGCCACCCCCTAGTGACACCCCTGCTTTGTGCCCTAATTGACTCAAGCTTTCACTGCTTCAGCCAATCAGGGCTTGAAATGCACTGTTCAGCGCCACAATGCATTGTGGTCCATTTGGGGGGGCCAAACAAATGGTTGAACGTCCTATTTGTTTGGCTACTCGCCGAACGCCCGAGCAACGAAAGTTTGGCCTGAACCGTTCGCCCAACCCTAGTGATATTGTGACTGGTGTGGCTAATGATCAGGGACACTGTGAGTGGCTGCACTGGTCTGATGACATTGTACTGGTGTGGCTAGTGATCAGGAACATTGTGGCTTGCTGCAGTGCACTGATGATTCTGTACTGGTGTGATGGAGATCAGGAACACTGTGGCTGGCAGGGCTAGCAATCAGGGACACTGTAGCTGGCTTGGATGCACAGTTTAATTGGTTTCCGCCGTGGTGTCATATGACGTCCTCCAAATCTTGGCGGGCTGCGTGACAATCAGTGTGTCCCTATAACACAGCGCATCACCAATCGGGGTAAAGTACCAATGTCAGGGGTTCTTTATCATATGATCGGCTGTGTCCAATTACAGCTGGTCACGATGTAAACACACTTGCCGATTATTGGCATTCCTTGCATCAGGAGAGGAGAGAGCTGGTAACTATCTGAAGGGAAAGGGGTCCTGATTATCAGTGCAGCCCCAACAGTGTCCATCAGTGCGGTCTATAAGTTCCAACCAGTGCCCAACATTGCTGCCAATTAGTGCCCATCAGTTCTGCCAATCATTGCCCACCAGTTCTGCCAATCAGTGCCCGTTCATCAGTGCCCTTCAGTGCTGCCTCTCAGTGCCTATCAGTGCCACCTATCAGCACCCATCAGTGCCGCCTATCAGCGCCCCCCATCAGTGCCGCTTATTAGTGTCCATTAGTGCTGCATATCAATGCCGCCTCAGCAGTGTTCACCAGTGCCGTCTATCAGTGCCCACCAGTGCTGCATCATCAGCGCACATCAGTAAATGAGAAAAATTATCTGCAAAATGTTATAACAAACTAAGAAAAAAAGTTTATTTTTTTTTGTTTGTTTAGCAAAAAATAGAAAGCCCAGTGGTGATTAAATACCACCAAAAAAAAGCTCTATTTGTGTGAAACAAATGATAAAAATGTAATATTGGTACAATGTTGTATTTGTCATTCAAAGTGTGACAGCGCTGAAAGCTGAAAATTGGCCTTGGCAGGAAGGAGGTAAACGTGCCCAGTAGGTACGTAGTTACTAAACTTCTGCTGTTCAAAATCAGGAAACCCACTGTTTCCCTTAACAGCTAAAACAAAGCTTAGTCTGCAAAATGCAGTCTTTGTTTATGCTTGTGATCTTTGTTTATTGGCTTTGTACCCTGCTCTGTGATCTGCCATATTGAATGGGCATGGAGATCACAGAGTGCACTCATGTACTTGTTAAAGGGCAAACACAAGAAAGCACAAAGGGGATGACATTTTAAAATGTCATCAAATGGCTAATTTTCCTCAACAGCCCCCTAATGAGACCCCCTTCCACCCATAGGCCCCATAGCAGCTGTTTTATGTATTTCTTATTTATATTAATTGCTACATTTTTCAGCGACATAACACACTAAAGGTGTTTACTTTATTTAGACAAAAGGAAGATATGTATAGTCCTCATTAAAACTAGACTTGGAATCCAGATTGAAGATCTATCTAGCTTTAGAGTGAGGGACCAATTTTTTTGGTGAGGTCAATCTGGCCTTAAGAGAGGCCATTTTTTTCCACTTGGTAGCCCATAGAATTTAAAACCCTCTATCCTTCCTCCATGTTTTTCCCACATAGTGTATATCATGGGACTGGTTTGTCCTGTTTCAAGCATATCATTTATTTGTTCAAAAACTCTGCTTTTAAATTGTCTTATAGTTTTGCCCATATAAAAGAGGGGACAAGTATATTTTGCTACATAAGAAAAAAAATGAGATCACACGAAAGAAAGGAATGTGATCAAAGCACCACCTGTGTGAGCCACTGGGATCTAGCAGTATAACCACTGAAAAAAGAAACAGTAATTATCAAAAGTTTATTGTGTAGCAAAAAGTAGCAAATTACAAAATTCACATTGAAAAAAAAATACTAAAACAAATTACTTCCACACCGATAAGACAACGTTGTCTATACAAATTAAAAAGCACAATGACACCATACAATCATACATACCATACACGCATGCAGTCGCCTGTCAGATATCGGGAGGTGAATGTGAAGATAAATCACCATGCAGGTGTGGCAGTGCAAGTTCATATGATGTTCCTGACTGAGACATGGGAGATAAATGTGTCACCAGATGGTGAGTGTGGATCACAATAAAGTAATTATCCGTGTATGTGGCCCATGTCTTCAAAATAAAGTTAAAAAAATGAAAATCACCTCCTAAGAATAACCACATAGGCTGACTGATGCATGCATGCTTTTGAGCAAGGTATAAAAGGGCAAACAGAAAGGCAAATAATCGAGCCAGCTAAAAAACGTCTTATGAGCAAAATAGGCAATGAGCACATATGTTGGACGTAGGGTTGCCACCTTATCCCTTTAAACCCAAACACATATGAATTACACAGGTTCTGATGCTAATTTAATGCAGATAAGGCACCAAGTGAGTTTAATTACCAGCTTAATCAGCCACAGAACCCTTGTAATTAATATGTGTTTGGGTTTAAAGGGATGAGAAGGCAACCCTAGTTGGACGTTGAAACCATGTGTAATCAAAACAGTCATATATTTATGTGTTCTGTGGGGAAGTGAAATTCCCGAATGGACCAAATGGCTGAAGTTATGTTTGGTTATACAGTCCAGTTTCATATGCTTCCAAACTGTGCCAATGCACAAATGCAGGATTGAATCCCCCCACTGCTACTGGGTAGCCTACAGCCTTGTACACATGCGCAGATTGTTGGTCAACCAAACATCCAAACTGGCTGTTGGTTGCATCTAGCCTACTGACGGGAGGTCAATTAGTCGGCCAACAAAGCCAAACGTAGTGAGGCGTTACGAGCGTATAACGAGGAAGTTCAGGTGTATGTGATTTGTGAATTAGGAACACAGGTTTACACGACCGAACGCTTCCTGGATTCCGACCATGCGTGTTTGCACTTCCAACTTTTTGTTGGCCAACTTCTATACACACGAGCCAACTATTGGCCAACAAAAGTTTTCTAGTCTTGTCAGCCAACTTCTGTTGGCCAACAATTGGAAATTGGCTTTTGGATTGTGTGTACTAACGACCAATTTTTGTACCATGTGTACGGGCCTTTATAGCTGGAATCGGTGGCTACATGGATCTGTCATCGGTGTGTCTGTGCTCCTCATTACGATATATATCACCTTCCTAGTGTATCTTTGCTTGTGCGGGAGCTAACACTGGCATACCACTGCAGCAAGGCTAATGACCTTCGCTCAAAACTGCCCACATCTCCATTCACTGGATCACCAGTCTCTGGCGGAGGGGGGCAGAGGTACAAAGAGAGATGGTGCCAGATGTGCGCATCAAACCGTATACATGTTTCACTGGGAAGAAGCTGGAGGTTCCCAGGGGAGAAGATGCCCCTGCCCAAAGCACCCACACCCCTCATGTTGAGGGCATGCAGCCTGGTATGGTCCAGAAGGGGGGGGGTGCTTACTCTTCCCCACCCCTTTCTTGGCCTGCCAGGCTGCGTGCTCGGATAAGGGTCTGGTATGTATTCCGTTTTTTTCGGCGTGGGGGCTCCCCTTAAAATCCATACCAGACTGAAGGGTCTGGTACCTCTTGGGGGGGAACCCTACGCAAATTTTTTTTCCATTTTTGTGGGGTTCACCCTTCAAGATCCTCTGCACACAAGTCGCACCGCAAGTCGATCATCATGATCCGACTTCTGGTGAGACTTCTATTCAAATCAATGGGCTCCCATAGGGAACCATTGATTTTGAATAGACGCAGAGAAACGCCACTGAAAGCTAGCGCTGAAAAACACGCATTGACGCCAATGCAAAATGCTGATAAAAGCACGTTTTTAACGTGGCTTTTTTCCAGGCATCAGTACTAGCTTTACAGCTCGTTTTTCAGAACGCCCGTGCGTATGAGGCCTTATTCTACCCAGGAGCAGTGGGCTGATTCAATCCTGCATTTGTGCATTGGCACAGTTTGGAAGCATATGAAGCTGAACTGCATAACCGAACATAACTTCAGTCATTTGTCTATTCAGGAATTTCACTTCCCCACAGGACACGTAAATATATGACTATTTTGATGGTCTCAACGTCCAACATATGTGCTCATTTTTTAGCTGGCTCTATTATTTGCCTTTCTGTTTGCCCTTTTATACCTTGCTCAAAAGCATGCATGCATCAGTCAGCCTATATGGTTATTCCTAAGAGGTGATTTTCATTTTTTGAACTTTATTTTGAAGACAAGGGCCACATACACGGATAATTACTTTATTGTGATCCACACTCACCATCTGGTGACACGTTTATCTCCCACGTCTCAGTCAGGAACATCATATGAACTTGCACTGCCACACTTGCATGATGATTTATCATTGAATTCACCTCCCGATATCTGTCAGGCGATTACATGCATGTATGGCAGTGTTTTTCAACTCCAGTCCTCAAGGCACACCAACAGGTCATGTTTTCAGGATTTCCCTCAGATGAAACAGCTGTGGTAATTACTAAGGCAGTGAAACTGATCAAATCACCTGTGCAAACTCATGGAAATCCTGAAAACATGACCTGTTGGTGTGCCTTGAGGACTGGAGTTGAAAAACACTGATGTATGGTATGAATGATTGTATGGTGTCATTGTGCTTTTAAATTTGGATAGACAATGTTGTCTTATCAGTGTCTGGTGGAAGTAATTTGTTTTAGTATTTTTTGTCAATGTGAATTTTGTCATTTTCTACTTTTTGCTACACAATAAACTTTTGATAATTACTGTGTTTCTTTTTTCAGTGGTTATACTGCTAGATCCCAGTGCCTCACACAGGTGGCGCTTTGATCACATTCCTTTCTTTCATGTGATCGCATTTTTTTCTTCAGGCTGGGTTCACGCCTATGCGAACTGGATGCGGCTTACACTGCATCCAATTCGCATGACACTGTCAGGTTCACATAGGTGCGGTGAATTCGCACTCCGCATTGCACAGAAAACGTGTGTGTTTTCTGTGCAATGCGGTGCGAATTCCCAGCCTACTAAGTTTAATGGGAATGCACCTGCCCCGCAGATGTGTTCCGCACTGAATGGGGATCTTTCCCCCTCCCTCCCCAGGCAGATCCTGCGCTGTGAGAACAGACAGGAGCTGCCGAACGGCAGCTCCGTTCATTCTCAGCAGCAAACAGGCTGGAATTCGCACCGGACTGGTGTGAATCCAGCCTTATAGCTATTTTGGCCACCTAGCCCCACTTTTTATCCATTTGTATAAGTGAGTGGATAAGCAGTAATACTAATAATTATTGAGACATGAGGTTCCCAGTTTTGTTTCATATTTTGCTACATACACTATTCCAACTGCATTCACACCTGAGCGTGTTGCTTTCAGGCAGAAAGTCGCGCGATTTTGCAGCGATTTTGTACAAGTCAGAAGGTCACCTATGTAAAAAGCTGAAGACCGCCCAAATCTGCCCAAAAAATACCTCCAGAACTTGTTTGACCTTCAGGCGTTTTGTAGTAGAGATGTCAACCATCTCCATAGAGAATAATTGATTTTTTTTCCCCCTCCAGCGTTTTCTAGCTTCAGGCTTCAAGCTACAAAATGCTCTGGTGTGAATGGGACCTAATGCTGCAATTACTGAAGGATTCAGTTGCTAAAATTGACTAAATTCTTTGGGTTTTATAACTGTTTTACTGTGGGCATATACTGTATGCACATGTGTGGCAATGACCCTTTTGGGTGTCTTGGTAACCAGTTCTTGATAGTCTTCTCTTCACTTCTTTTATTCGCTTAAAAATGGATACAATTTCTCTAAAATTTCTTCCTCTCTGATGTATTTCACTTAAGTGATCATTTAACACCATCTTGAGATTCTTATTGTATGTCAAAATTTCCCAATATTTATTCAGATTTTAGTAGAGCTCACCTGACTATGCTCAGGGCTGCAATCAGGTCAGGACAGTCGATACAAACGTAGGTGGCCCGGGTGTCCTGACCGCCAGGCATCCTGAGCTGCCTGCTCTGCTACAGCTTCCTCAGTTTGCCCGGGGGCAGCGAGTTGGCAGGGCGTCAGCGAGTCACGTGACCGGTGGTGGAGCGTGGTTCAGTCAAACTGAGGAAAGGGCCGCATCTTGTATCAGGACAGGAGCTTGGTTGGATGGTGGAGGTGAAGAGGAAGGGGGGAGATTTAGTGGACCCGCCTACCCATTGAATGTGTAGGTGCTGCATTGCTGCTGCACAATTCCTATACCTGCGAGCTGAGCTGATCTTTTCGGGCTGTCTCTTTGCTGGAGGGGATGTCTCTTTGCTGGATTGGCCAGTCTCTTTGTTATAGTGGGATGTCTCTTTGCTGGAGGGGATGTCTACATGCTATATTGCACTGTCTCTTTGCTATATTGGAATGCCTCTTTACTGGAATGGGTGGTCTCTTTTCTGGAGGGGATGTCTCTTTGCTATATTGAGCTGTCTCTTTGCTGGAGGGGATGTCTCTTTTCTGGATTGAGCTGTCTCTTTGCGATAGTGGACTATCTCTTTGCTGGATTGGGTTGTCTGTTGGTTGGAGGGGATGTCTCTTTGCTATATTGAGATGTCTCTTTGCTGGAGGGGATGTCTCTTTGCTGGATTGGGCTGTCTCTTTGCTGGAGGGGGTGTATCTTTGCTGGATTGGGCTGTCTCTTTGCTATATTGAGATGTCTCTTTGCTGGATTGGGATGTCTCTTTGCTATATTGGGATGTCTCTTTGCTTGAGTGGGTTGTCTCTTTGCTGGAGAGGATGTCTCTTTGCTGGATCGGGCTGTCTCTTTCCTATATTGGGATGTCTCCTTGCTGGATTGGTATGTCTCTTTGCTATATTGGGATGTCTCTTTGCTGGATTGGGTTGTCTCTTTGCTAAAGGGGATGCCTCTTTGCTGGATTGGGCTATCTCTTTGCTGGATTGAGATGTCTCTTTGCTGAATTGGGTTGTCTCTTTGTTGGATGGGATGTCTCTTTGCTATATTGGTTTTTCTCTTTGCTGGATTGGGTTGTCTAATAGCTGGAGGGGGTGTCTCTTTGTTGGATTGTGCTATCTCTATGCTGGATTGGGCTGTCTCTTTGTTGGAGGGCTATATACAGTATCTCAGAAATGTGAGTACAACCCTCACATTTTTGTAAATATTTTATTATATCTTTTCATGTGACAACACTGAAGAAATGGCACTTTGCTACAATGTAAAGTAGTGAGTGTACAGCTTGTATAACAGTGTACATTTGCTGTTCCCTCAAAATAACTCAACACACAGCCATTAGCCAAGTAGTGAGTGTACAGCTTAGCCATTAATGTCTAAGGCGCTGGTAACAAAAGTGAGTACACCCCTAAGTGAAGATGTCCATATTGGGTCCAATTAGCCATTTTCCCTCCCCAGTGTCTGTAACTCCTTAGTGTTACAAGGTCTCAGGTGTGAATGGGGAGCAGGTGTGTTAAATCTGGTGTTATTGCTCTCAATCTCTCATACTGGTCACTGGACGTTCAACATGGCATCTCATGGCAAAGAACTCTCTGAGGATCTGAAAAACAGAATTGATACTCTACATAAAGATAGCCTAGGCTATAAGAAGTTTGCCAATACCCTGAAACTGAGCTGCAGCACGGTGGCCAAGACCATACAGCAGTTTAACAGGACAGGTTCCACTCAGAACAGACCTTGTCATGGTCGACCAAAGGAGTTGAGTGCACACGCATGTGTCATATCCAGAGGTTGTCTTTGGGAAATAGACGTATGAGTGCTGACAGCATTGCTGCAGAGGTTGAAGGGGGTGGGGGGTTAGCCTGCCAGTGCTCAGACCATACGCCGCGCACTGCACCAAATTGGTCTGCATGGCTGTCATCCCAGAAGGAAGCCTCTTCTAAAGATGATGCACAAGAAAGCCTGCAAACAGTTTGCTGAAGACAAGCAGACTAAGGACATGGATTACTGGAACCATAGGTGTGCGCAACCTATTGCATTAGGGTGTGCACCCCAAATGTATTAAACCATGGACGGTGTTAGTAGAGCAATGGTTGGTGTCAGTAGAGCAATGGACTTGTTAGTAGGGCAGAGGTTGGTGTCAGTAGGGCAGTGTCAGTAGTTTTTTATTTGTATTATTTTATTTTTTGCTATTTTTTAGGAGTCCCATTGGAGAGCTTTGGTATCAGCAGGGGGAACCTGCGCCGCACGGGATGATTAGGGTGTGCCCAGGCACACCCCCTGCGCATGCCTATGACTGGAACTATGTCCTGTGGGCTGCTGAGACCAAGAAAAACATATTTGGTTCAGATGGTGTCAAGTGTGTGTGGTGGCAACCAGGTGATGAGTACAAAGACAAGTGTGTCTTGCTTAGTGTCAAGCATGGTGGTGGAGGTGTCATGGTCTGGGGCTGCATGAGTGCTGCTGGCACTGGGGAGCTACAGTTCATAGAGGGAACCATGAATGCCAACATGTACTGTGACATACTGAAGCAGAGCATGATCCCCTTCCTTCAGTGACTGGGCCGCAGGGCAATATTCCTGCGCCGCTGTAATCAGTGCACAGCTCAGGACGGAGAGCTGGAGGAGGAGCTGGCCAAACTAAGTTCTTATGTTAAACTGCTGGTGATTGGTTGCTAGCACACAGAGTGGTTCTAAGCAACCAATTACCAGCTTGCTAATATGAAAAGTCACTCTGCCAGTTCCCGCCCTCTGTCTAGAACTGTGCTGCCTCGTGTTCTCCGCTGTGGAAACAGGTAGGACACTGTGCTATGGAAGAGGAGGGAAAGGGGGGCAGAAGACACCACTGTGCTTGTGGGGGGTGATGTGAAGGGGCAGAGGACACTGTTATGGGCAGGGTCACCTCCATAGCAGTGTCCTATACCACCCTTCACATCACCCCCAAACCCTGCATTCTGACCGCAACGTGCTCCTGAACCTGCATTCTGACCGCAACGCACTCCTGAACCTTGCATTCTGACCGCAACGCACTCCTGAACCCTGCATTCTGACCACAACACACTCCTGAACCCTGCATTCTGACCGCAATGCACTCCTGAACCCTGCATTCTGACTGCAACACATTCCCGAACCCTGCATTCTGACTGCAACGCACTCCTGAACCTTGCATTCTGACCGCAACACACTCCTGTACCCTGCATTCCGACCACAGCGCACTTCTGAACCATGCATTCTGACTGCAATGCACTACTGAACCCTGCATTCTGAGCACAACGCACTATTCACCTTCACTCTATTGTAATACTTATTTTTTGTTCTGAGTAAAAATATTTTGTAAAAAATGTTTTTTTAAAAAAAGGTCGGTCTTACTGTGTTGTCTTTATTTTTATTTTTGGGGGAGGGGGGGCGAGGACACTGTGCCGGGTGATCTTTGACTTCATCAGTGTTGTTCAAGTAGATCTCCGTCTCTCGTAGGTTTACGTGCTTCCGTCGTCCAGCTCTCTTCTCGGCATCTCTGCATCTCCCCCTCTCTCTACATGTCAGTTCCATAGTCTGTGTGAGAGCCGATCTCCTCCCTGCCCCTCCTCTCTCATCTCCTCTAATGTCATGTAATTCTTTTTCCTGTAGCTGCTCCTGTGCTTGTAGAGAAACATGTATTCATTACTTTCATCTCCTCTGTTTTATGTCCCTGTTCAGTACAGTGTGTGTGTGTTTTAATAAAATGATAATGCTAAATACCTTCTTTCCGGAGCCCTGTTGTGCAGATACCTGACATCCCTCTATTAGCTTGCATTCATCATAGGGGAATATCAGCCTCTCCCACCGTGCTCTCTTAGATCAGGAAGGGAAGCAGAGGGATGTCACATGTAGCACAACAGGACTCTGCAAAGAAGGTATTTAGCATTATATATTTAGGAAAACACACACACTGTACTGAACAGGGACTTAACAGAGAAAATCAAAGTAATTTATACATGCGACTTTATAACCACTTTAACTGTTAAATCTTGAAAGCACTGATGACTTAGAATGCACTCTTCATTTTTATATATTGATTTGTAAGAGTGTTAAAATAAAAGTGGGTGTACTGAAGGACTTGGTGGATAGCCAGTTGGCGGATTTGGTGGGACTGCCAGTGGCTGGGCCCTGGGGAATTTTGGTGGTCAGCTGTGTAAGGGGCCCCAAGATTTCTGATGACTGCCCTGATTATGTCAAACACTTTACAAGATCTAAGTATACCATGTCCAGGGGTGTAACTACAGGGGTTGCAATTGCAACTGGACCCCATGCTCCAGGGGGCCCCTTTGCCTCCCTTGTACTCCTGGGTAGGAGGGATGGCAGGAGCGGCATTTCAAGCATTCCTAATGGAGGAGATTGGCTCCTCTATATGTTGCCCCCGCCGCCCCTCCTATCCAGTTTACTTGTCTTCTGCTATTCCCAGGGTACTTGTGTCTCCCCACAGAGCTGCCGTCTTCCCCTTCCTCTCTCCTGCCAGCTGCTATAGAAGATGTATCATGATGGAGAGATGGTCAGTAAATTTGTAATTTACTGGCTCCTTTCTTTTCTGAATGGACAGAGTCAGTTATTGGTACCAATTGGTTCACTCATAACTGAAGCATAGTAAACTGTTTTTACTATACTTCCATTTCTGAATGAATGGGAGGCTCGGTACACAACTATTTGTTTATTCGGTGAGACCGTAATAAAGGGACCCGCAACGGGAGTAAAGGGCCCCAGAATCAGCGAAACGAGGCAAGGGCCCTGGCCAGGGGTCAGGGGGGTCCTTCATAATTTCTTGCACCGGGGCCCTGAAGATTCTAGTTACAGTCTTGCAGCTTGTATGCCTGGGGCAAAGGAGCAACACATGCTCAGGTCACACGATCAGCTTACCATAAAACCATCAATACGTTATAGACGTCCTGCTATTACACTGGCGAAGCATACAAGAGGAACTAAGTGACTTTGAGGAACATGTCAATAACAGGCTTTGCCAGGGCATGGGACCAAGTAAGTATTACATTACAGGATTTGACTGTACAAGGTGATCCTGACCCCTACATTTGTAAGGTGTGCAATGGCATCGCAACATTGCTTGCTACCAGCTGTCACCTGCAACACATTATCAAAACTGTAGCAATGGGTAAACTTAAAGAGGAACTTAAAAAAATGTATAAGTCAGCAGCTACAAATACTGTAGCTACTGAGTTTTCAGAAATAGACACTTAACAGCCCATGGAGTCCAGGTAACAAGGTTAAAAAAGGTTGTAGTGACAATTCATTATTAAAACCCAGGGAACAAAGTATTTAAATCATAGATCCATCTATCCATATTGTCTATGTTTACTCTCCTCCCAGGTAAGTTCAGTTGATGAATGCCACAAAATGTAGGCACTTTTGCTGAGGACTTACGGTATTGCTTGAAGTCTTCTACAGGTGGACCCTTGTCACTCTTAGTAAATACACCACATATCTGCTCACAAATGTGCTTCCTAAATTCACAATTCTTTTTCCCAGCGTACAATGTCAGGCACTGGCCGGTAATCATGTCATCTACATAGGAGGATGAACAGTTAATACATTACTGGATGGAATAACATTTATTGTAAGAGCTATCCCAGAAACTTTTTGTGTTGTCCACATATTTGAACATGCAAACTTCCCCTTTCCTGGTGGCCAAAAAAGCCACATTACTAAGAGACATTTTGGTACATATTGAATTTTATGCTTTCCTTGAATAATGAACTGTCAATGCAACCATTTTTATCATTTCCGTATGGTATTTTTCCACCCTATAATTAAAGGATAGGTAGTGTCTCACGGGATATTTAAAATACAGCATAATGATTTTTTTTTTACTAATGGGAAAAGGTGTCCACTGTCTCTTTAAGGTAGGCAAGTAATAAACTATTAAAGCTGCTACCAAGGACAGGAAAGGTAGATCCTGATGAAGTCCTACTTAGACAAAACACGTTGATGTCATCCAGGTGGTGACAGCTCTATGACAGACCATTCTTGATATTCACATTCTGGGCCCGCTACCACTCTGCTTTGTCAAGGTAGCAGCCCCACGTATTGTTGCATGAGGACAAGCATATATTGCGTGATGTAAGTCCAGCCTCCGCAATTGACATATGTTTGATACAGGCCTTCTGGCTTTACTGGTCATGACAGGGAGACGTAAGTTGACATGTAGGCAGGTGCCTAAGTTCTTAAAAATGTTTTCCAAATAAAGAGTTTTTGTTCGTTGTTGCAGGAGTTAACACATAGGCCTCATACACACGGACGTTTTTTGATGCCGGCGTTTTCTGGTGTTTTTTGCAGCTCTCCATGTTAGTCAATAGCCCCATAAAAACGCCGACGTTTTTGAGCTGTAGATGGCGTCGGCGTTAGTGAGCTGAAACTAGAACCCACGGCCAGTGCGTTCTGAGGTTGTAACATTTTGGCATTTTTTGACGCCGATGCCACAATATGCCAACAAACGACAACAAATGGCACCTAATATTATACCGGCGTTTTCCGGCGTTTTTTGACGCCACCGTTTTTAGGTTGAAAAATAGCAGAGGGATGATTTTTTTTAAAAAACGCCTATTGACGCCGACGCTCACTAACGCTCAAAAACGCCGATGCATAACGCCGAAAAACGCCGACTTTTTTTCCTTGACGTCGGGCCCGACGTTTTGTTTATTTTTTTAGAAACGTCCGTGTGTATGAGGCCTTAATGTTGTGATGTGCCTTCCCTTGCATCTGTCATTTCTTGCTTCTGAGGAGATATATGTAGAGGGAGACTGGACCTCGTGGTCAGTCAATCAGTCTGACTGGAAAAGGAAGCAATCAGTGAGGTCGGTGTATAGATCCAATCAGACTATATGGTGGATTTCTCTCTTAGTGGGCCAAGGGATGGGTTCCCACGGTTGGACTATTGATGCTACTTTCTGCTGATGGAATAAAAAGCTATAAACAGGCATGCACAGCACCACCCAGAAGAGTATAACAGCCAAATCTGGTACAGCGTGTATAGTGAGAAAAGATGGAAACGTAATAGTGATTATGAATGTTGTACCCTTTGTATTGTTCTGGAAACTACCGAGAACTGCAAAGCTTTATTGAGTAAAGAAGTTACTGGCTAAGAGGGTCGTCTAGTCTGAATTACTTTCGAAAAGAGTGTGTCTTTATGGTGTATTGGGAGAATTAGGGAATGAAGTGTATAATAACACCCAACCCTTAAGATTTTGAAGTAGCAGTGACAAGAAGGAGGATCAGACAGTGTGTGAGCGATGGTAGCTCGTGACAGGGTTTTGTAGGTAGTGGTGGCCTGGCACTTGGCATACCCTACCGAGTGGCTGTGTCCCTGTCCTGCGGAACAGAACCTTCCTAGGGCCTAGAGAACTATGTGTTTGTGGGGGGCTTCACAAAGTAAGTGCAGTGGCTTCCCTCTTTGCCTTCTGGACCGGACACAAGTAACGAACAAAGTGTGTTGTGAATAGCTGGGGTAGGACAATCAGTTACTCAGCACTAGCCCTCTACAGGCCCATTCACACGATTAAAAAATCGTACAAAAAATACCGCTTTCGAGGCCATTGTATGATAATCTGATGGTTAGTACACAGCTTTCATCCAAAATTATCCGGAGGGACAAACACAATTTTAGTTTAATCAGTACAGGTTTCATCCGGAAATACAATACATTACATCACTTACGAATTTTTATTCTGTCGTATGAGAATTCTCTCTTGATTTTCAACATTGAGACTAGAATGCAGAAAAAAAAAACTAACAATCATTCGCCTGTTAACCACTTAACAACCGCCCCATAGCCAAATGGCGGCTACAGGGCGGTTGCCTAATTCTGGGAGGACGTACATTGACGTCCTCTCATGAACGCGCATCCCGCGTGCCCCCTAGGGCACGCACCCGGGAACATCCGTGATCGCAGTAAATGGGTGCTCGCAATGACCTTTTACCACATGATCGCTCCGTCAAATGACGGAGCAATCACATGTAAACAAGCCGGCGGAAGTTCTGGATTTTCCCTCCCCTCTCCACACTGATCAGTGTGCAGTGTGAGAGGAGAGGGGGAGAGATCAATGCAGCAGCGCTGTGGGCAGAATGTGTAGTGCCTGCAGCGCTGCTATGTGCCAGGCTGCACCCCATCCATCCATCCATGCTCACTCAGCCAGCCATCCTCACCCAGCCAGACATCCTCATCCAGCCAGCCATTCATGCTCACCCACTCAGCCACCCTCACTCAGCCAGCCATCCATGCTCACCCATCCAGCCAGCTATGCTCACCCATCCAGCCGACCATGCTCACCCACCCAGCCGTGCTCACCCATCTGTGCTCAGTCATCCTCATCTGTGCTCAGTCATCCTCATCCATGCTCAGACATCCTCATCCGTGCTCAGTCATCTCCATCCCTGCTAATTCATCCTCATCCATGCTCTCCCATCCCCATCCATGCTCAGTCATCCTCATCCGTGCTCAGTCGTCCCATTCATACTCAGTTATCCCATTCATGCTCATCCATCCCCATCCATGCTCAGTCATCCCCATTTGTGCTCACACACATTAGTATATGTGAGGGGGAAAACTTTTCAAGATGGGTGGTGACCATGGCCGCCATTTTGAAGTTGGCCATTTTGAATCCAACTTTTACTTAGAATGCCCACAGACCCCTGCACAACAAACTGTTAATGTGGCAATGAGTTCATGTACCTTTGGTGAACAAGAACATGAATATGTCACATGGAGTGGGGCAGCACTGAGGCTGGTGTGAAAATACCACATATTCTCCATCCTCAGTGCATGCTCAGCTCCTTGTTGACTAAAACGGCAGCTGACAGCACGGCCGGGACAAGGGGTGGGCAGGAGGGGCGGTTGCCTTGCACACTGTGGTATCATATGAGTTGGGGGGGCGCCACAAGGAGATTGGGAGGGTGGATTTGTGTTGCAAAGAGGAATATGGGGTGTGGCAGGGGATAAATATTATTCTAGGAGGGGAAATTTGGGGGGGGATGCTAACAGTGGGGATTTGGAGGGAATTTGTGCTGGGAGGGGGACATTTGAAGTGGGGGAGATGTTGTGTACTAGGAGCGGGAATTTTAGTGGTAGAGGATTTATGCTTTTTTTGGGGGTAGGGGCATTTGAGCTGGGGGATTTGAGGGGTGGGGGGGCAAAGATTTGTGCTGGGGGGGGGATTTCAGCAGGGGAGCAAATTTGTACCTGGGGGGATTTATGCTTAGGAGATAAGAATGCAGATTAGTGCTCAGTGTATTTGTGGGGGGATTTGTGCCGACACATAATGCTCACATAATGTTCACCCTGGGCTTTGGATGACCTGTCAGCCAGTGTCCCGGCACTGGCTGACAGCATCATAGCAACCAATGACTTATCCCCATTTAGCCATAAGCTGCGAAATTCCCCAGCCGACAGTTGACTGTAAACAAAGAAGTGGGGATTTTGGTTTGCCTTAATTGTACATTACCATTTTTGGGAAATGATGATAATTTGGACAATGATGAGCGGGGTCTGGAATAAGTCATTGGTTGCTAGGAAGCCAGCTGCCGCCAACATCCTTGTTATCACGAGCCCCGTGTAGGAAGCTGCCACATTAATTACAGCTACCCAGCGCATAAGCCCAACTCTGAGCACTGGATAACGGCCTGACGAGCAGCAAAACATTGTTACGTCACTACCATAAGGTAGGAATAGATACAGGTCCTGGGATCCAGCATTACTCATCTACCTCTTGTTTGTATACAGTGTCTAGGATGTCAGATTGTATGATATAACACTAGAGGCCAACACAGTGCTTCTTGACTTTATTTACAAGCTATGTAGAAGATTTATGGCTGTTTCACAGGAAACACAAAAGAAATGTTATTACATCCGTAATGTATACACACCAATAAATTCAATAATTTAAAAACACGCATGCAAATACTTAGTTCTGATTTCATTTCCTGTATGATTGTGCTGGATCAATAATTCGAAAAGTGCTCTCAGCCAGGCAACCTACATTTTCAGAAATATGTCTGCAATTGCAAAATAAGTGAAACACAAAGAGGTATCGCTGCTCCAGGTGATGATGATCCAAAGATCAATTGGGCTGGGTGCTAGCCCCGGTTCTCCACTGCAAGAAGACAAAAGAGTGAAAAAACTGCTGCACTCCACCATAGATCCAATATTAATTTATTCAGTCATCATGACTGTCACTGAGACATGTTCACAGATAAGGCTGATGCGTTTCACACTGAACTAGTGCTTCTTCAAAACCTGTACCTTTAAAGAAGCACTAGTTCAGTGTGAACCTGGTTACAGTTTATATTGTTAGGGTGATATGATCAGGAGGGGGGATGTCCTCCTGTGGTATTTATATTATTTGTAAGTTTGTTCAATAAAAGTTTCCAGTTTAGCAGCCAAACAAGTCCTGCCTAATTCTTGGTTGCAACATGCGGCTATATTTTCTGATATTTATGTTCGGACTGGAGGAAGCGACGTACTGATGGAAGCACTCAAGCAGCTGTGTGGAAAGCGGGTCCATTTACATATATAATATACAGTATCTCACAAAAGTGAGTACAACCCTCACATTTTTGTAAATATTTTATTAAATCTTTTCATGTGACAACACTGAAGAAATTACACTTTGCTAGAATGTAAAGTAGTGAGTGTACAGCTTGTATAACAGTGTAAATTTGCTGTCCCCTCAAAATAACTCAACACAAAGCCATTAATGTCTAAACCCCTGTAAACAAAAGTGAGTACGCCCCTAAGTTAAAATGTCCAAATTGGGCCCAAAGTGTCAATATTTTGTGTGGCCACCAGTATTTTTCAGCGCTGCTTTAACTCTTGGGTATGGAGTTCACCAGAGCTTCACAGTTTGCCACTGGAGTCCTCTTCCACTCCTCCATGATGACATCACGGAGCTGGTGGATGTTGGAGACCTTGTGCTCCTCCACCTTCCTTTGAGGATGCCCCACAGATACTCAATAGGGTTTAGGTCTGGAGACATGCTTGGCCAGTCCATCAGCTTTACCCTCAGCTTCTTTAGCCAGGCAGTGGTCATCTTGGAGGTGTGTTTGGGATCGTTATCATGTTGGAATATTGCCCTGCGGCCCAGTCCCTGAAGGGAGGAGATCATGCTCTGCTTCAGTATGTCACAGTACATGTTGGCATTCATGGTTCCCTCAATGGCAAGGCCTGTTCTGAGTGGAACCTGTCCTGTTAGACCACTGTATGGTCATGGCCACCGTGCTGCAGCTCACTTTCAGGGTTTTGGCAATCTTCTTATAGCCTAGGCCATCTTTATGTAGAGCAACAATTCTTTTTTTCAGATCCTCAGAGAGTTGTTTGCCATGAGGTGCCATGTTGAACTTCCAGTGACCAGTATGAGAGACACCAAATGTAACACACCTGCTCCCCATTCACACCTGAGACACTAACGAGTCATATGACACTGAGGAGGGAAAATGGCTAATTGGGCCCAATTTGAAAATTTTCACTTAGGGGTGTACTCACTTTTGTTGCCAGTGGTTTCGACATTAATTCATGTGTATTGAGTTATTTTGAGGGGACAGCAAATTTACACTGTTATACAAGCTGTACACTCACTACTTTACATTGTAGCCAAGTGTCATTTCTTCAGTGTTGTCACATGAAAAGATATAATAAAATATTTACAAAAATGTGAGGGGTGTACTCACTTTTGTGAGATATTGTATATACTGTACATGTGTGTGTATATATATATATATATATATATATATATATATATATATATATATATATATACAGTATCTCACAAAAGTGATTACACCCCTAACATTTTTTTAAATATTTTTTCTATCTTTTCATATGATAACACTGAGGAAATAAAACTTTGCTACAATGTAAAGTAGTGAATGTACAGCTTGTATAACAGTGTAAATGTCCCCTCAAAATAACTCAACATACAGCCATTAATCTCTAAACTGTTGGTAACAAAAGTGAGTACACCCCCTAAGTGAAAATGTCCAAATTGGGCACAATTAGCCATTTCCCCTCCCTGGTGTCATATGACTTGTTAGTGTTACAAGGTCTCAGGTATGACTGGGGAACAGGTGTGTTAAATTTGGTTTTATCGCTCTCACTCTCTCATACTGGTCACTGGAAGTTCAACAAGGCACCTCATGGCAAAGAACTCTCTGAGGATCTGAAACAAAGAATTATTGCTCTACAGTAAAATGGCCTAGGCTATAAGAAGATTGCCAAGACCCTGAAACTGAAGTACAACATGGTGGCCAAGACCATACAGCAATTTAACAGGACAGGTTCCACTCAGAACAGGCCTCATCATGGTCGACCAAAGGAGTTGAATGCATGTGCTCCGCATCATATCCAGAGGTTGTCTATGGGAAATAGACATATGAGTGCTGCCAGCATTGCTGCAGAGTTTGAAGGGGTGGGGGGTCAACCTGTCAGTTCTCAGACCATAGGCAGTACACTGCATCAAATTGGTCTGCATGGCTGTTGTCCCAGAAGCAAACCTTTTCTAAAGATGATGCACAAGAAAGCCCACAAACAGTTTGCTGAAGACAAGCAGACTAAGGACATGGATTACTGGAACCATGTCCTGTGGTCTGATGAGACCAAGATAAACTTATTTGGTTCAGATGGTGTCAAGCGTTTGTGGCGGCAACCAGGTGAGGAGTACAAAGACAAGTGTGTCTTGTTTACAGTCAAGCAGGGTGAAGGGAGTGTTATGGTTTGGGGCTGCATCAGTGCTGCCAGCACTGGGGAGCTACAGTTCATTGAGGGAACCATGAATGCCAACATGTACTGTGACATACTAAACCAGAGCATAATTCCCTCCCTTCGGACCCTGGGCCGCAGGGCAGTATTCCAACATGATAACGACCCCAAACACCCCTCCAAGATGACCACTGCCTTGCTAAAGAAGCTGAAGGTAAAAGTGATGGATTGTCCAAGCATGTCTCCAGACCTAAACATTATTGAGCATCTGTGGGTCATCCTCAAACGGAAGATGGAGGAGCGCAAGGTCTCTAACATCCACCAACTCTGTGATGTCCTCACGGAGGAGTGGAAGAGGAGGACTCCAGTGGCAACCCGTGAAGCTCTGGTGAACTCCATACCCAAGAGGGTTAAGGCAGTGCTGTAAAATAATGGTGGTCACACAAAATATTGACACTTTTGGCCCAATTTGGACATTTTCACTTAGGGGTGTACTCACGTGTGTTGCCAGCAGTTTAGACATTAATGGCTGTGTGTTGAGTTATTTCGAGGGGACAGCAAATGTACACTGCTATACAAGCTGTACACTCACCACTTTACATTGTAGCAAAGTGTCATTTCTTCAGAGTTGTCACATGAAAAGATAGAATAAAATATTTACAAAAATGTGAGGGGTGTACTCACTGTTGTGAGATACTGTACACTTGCTCGGCCACTTTTTTGGGTACATCTTGCTAGTACCGGATTGGACCCACTTTATGCCTTCATAAATGCCTTAATTCTTAGTGGCATAGATTCAAAAAGGTTTTGGAAACATTCCTCAGAGAGTTTGGTGCACATTGACATGATGGCATCACACAGTTGCTGCAGATTTGTTGGCTGCACATCCATGATGCCAATCTCCCATACCTCCCAAAGGTGCTCTATTGGATTGACATGTGATCTTTGGACGCCATTGAAGTACAGTGCACTCATTGGCATGTTCAAGAAACCGGTGGTGAGATGATTTGAGCTTTGTGACATGGTGCATTATCCTGCTGGAAGGAGCCATCAGAAGATGGGGATACTGTAGTCATAAAGGGATGGACATGGCCAGCAACAATACTCAGGAAGGCCGTGGCATTTAAACGATACTCAATTGGTACTAAGGGACCCAAGGTGTGCCAAGAAAATATCCCCCACACCATTACACCACCAGCCTGAACCATTGATATAAGGCAGAATGGATCCATGCTTTTATGTTGTTTAATTCTGACCCTACCATCTGAATGTCTAAATCAAGACACATCAGACCAGGCAATGCTTTTCGAAACTTCTATTGTCCAAGTTTGGTGAGCCTGTGCGAATTGTAGCCTCAGTTTCCTGTTCTTAGCTGACAGGAGTGGCACCCGGTGTGGTCTTCTGCTGCTGTAGCCCATCTTCTTCAAGGTTCGATGTGTTGTGTGTTCAGAGATGGTATTATGCATACCTTGGTTGTAGCGAGTGGTTATTTGAGTTACTGTTGCCTTTCTATTATCTCGAACCAGTCTGCCCATTCTGCCCATTCTCTTCTGACCTCTGAAATTTTCGTCCACACAACTGCCGCTCACTGGATGTTTTCTCTATTTTGGACCATTCTCTGTAAACCCTAGAGATGGTTGTGCATGAAAATCCCAGTAGATCAGCAGTTTTTGAAATAATAGAACAGCCCGCCTGGCACCAACAACCATGCCACGTTCAAAGTCACTTAAATCACCTATATATACACAGTATATACAGTGGGTACGGAAAATATTCAAACCCCTTACATTTTTCACTCTTTGTTATATTGCAGCCATTTGCTAACATCATTTAAGTTCATTTTTTCCCCTCATTAATGTACACACAGCACCCCATATTGACAGAAAAAAACAAAATTGTTGACATTTTTGCAGATTTATTAAAAAAGAAAAACTGAAATATCACATGGTCCTAAGTATTCAGACCCTTTGCTGTGACACTCATATATTTAACTCAGGTGCGGTCCATTTCTTCTGATCATCCTTGAGATGGTTCTACACCTTCATTTGAGTCCAGCTGTGTTTGATTATACTGATTGGACTTGATTAGGAAAGCCACACACCTGTCTATATAAGACCTTACAGATCACAGTGCATGTCAGAGCAAATGAGAATCATGAGGTCAAAGGAACTGCATGAATAGCTCAGAGACAGAATTGTGGCAAGGCACAGATCTGGCCAAGGTTACAAAAAAATTTCTCCTGCACTTAAGGTTCCTAAGAGCACAGTGGCCTCCATAATCCTTAAATGGAAGATGTTTGGAATGACCAGAACCCTTCTTAGAGCTGGCCGTCCGGCCAAACTGAGCTATCGGGGGATTAGAGCCTTGGTGAGAGAGGTAAAGAAGAACCCAAAGATCACTGTGTCTGAGCTCCAGAGATGCAGTCGAGAGATGGGAGAAAGTTGTAGAAAGTCAATCATCACTGCAGCCCTCCACCAGTCGGGGCTTTATGGCAGAGTGGCCCGACGGAAGCCTCTCCTCAGTGCAAGACACATGAAAGCCCGCATGGAGTTTGCTAAAAATCACCTGAAGGACTCCAAGATGGTGAGAAATAAGATTCTCTGGTCTGATGAGACCAAGATAGAACTTTTTGGCCTTAATTCTAAGCGGTATGTGTGGAGAAAACCAGGCACTGCTCATCACCTGTCCAATACAGTCCCAACAGTGAAGCATGGTGGTGGGGGTGTTTTTCAGCTGCAGGGACAGGACGACTGGTTGCAATCGAGGGAAAGATGAATGCGGCCAAGTACAGGGATATCCTGGATGAAAACCTTCTCCAGAGTGCTCAGGACCTCAGACTGGGCCGAAGGTTTACCTTCCAACAAGACAATGACCCTAAGCACACAGCTAAAATAACGAAGGAGTGGCTTCACAACAACTCCGTGACTGTTCTTGAATGGCCCAGCCAGAGCCCTGACATAAACCCAATTGAGCATCTCTGGAGAGACCTAAAAATGGCTGTCCACCAACATTCACCATCCAACCTGACAAGACGGGAGAGGATCTGCAAGGAGGAATGGCAGAGGATCCCCAAATGCAGGTGTGAAAAACTTGTTGCATCTTTCTAAAAAAGAATCATGGCTGTATTAGATAGGTGTTTCTACTAAATACTGAGAAAAGGGTCTGAATACTTAGGACCATGTGATATTTCAGTTTTTCTTTTTTAATAAATCTGCAAAAATGTCAACAATTCTGTGTTTTTCTGTCAATATGGGGTGCTGTGTGTACATTAATGAGGGAAAAAAATGAACTTAAATGATTTTAGCAAATGGCTGCAATGTAATAAAGAGTGAAAAATGTAAAGGGTCTGAATACTTTCTGTACCCACTGTGTATAAATATACTCTATGTATTATTTATTAGACATGTGCAATTCATTTCATTACTAATTACTAATTACGAAATTCGACAAATTCGTTAATTCGGAAATATTCACATTAAGGAAAACCGTTTAACAAATTTTTCTGAAAAGGAAAACCGAAATTCAAAAATTCGGAAATTCGAAATAATAACTATTACTAACTATTAAATTATAGGTATTGGAATTTCCTTTCGAATTTGGTTGTTAGTGAACGTAATGAATAGAAATTTATCCGTAGTTACAAATTATCCGAAAGAACATCTTTATGACATCTTTTAGATAGAACATCTTTTTTATTTTAATTTAAAAAAAAAAAATTTTGCCTTTAATATTACCTTAAGTTATACTATGTGAATAAAACATGTAACAAATATAAAGTAGGTATTATCCCAATTTGGCCACAAAAGTGGAAATGCACCTTCAAGTGACTGTCAAGCCAGTTTTTTTTTCTGGTTTTCAAAAGAAAGAGAGAAAGGATTAGAACCCCTGTCTGGCTTTTGCTGCTATTAAGGGCTCTGTTACAGAGATGACCCTTCACTTCCTGCCCTGCTAACAACATTTATTGGTCAGGAAGTGAGAGGAAATCTGCAACAGGAACACAGGCAAAAATAAAAATCATACTGTGAGATCCAACCTTCCCTTTCTGTAATATGCATTTTACTTCTGTCTATGTTGTTGTTGGAGCGATCCCCTCACTTCCTGTCTTGTCGGTAGGACAGGAAGTGAGGATAAATCTTTATAAAGGAGCTCCAGATAGCAGTAAAAACCTGACCAAGGTTCTCTCTCTTTCTCACTCTGTCCAAAACTAAGACAATTATTTTAGATGGACAGATGTTACAGGCCTAGGAAGATCAAACCTGCTCTAGAGAAGAAATGAAATAATCAGTTGGTGTTCGGATCACACATGTACAGTATAAGTGGAATTTTTTACATAATTGCAGATTGGTAGCTTTTCCATTCTTTGGTGATTGCTGAGTCCGATTGAAGAGGCACAGCCATGGTGAACACATAAAAGGGGCTCATTGTGCAGTTGGCTGCATGTGATGTGCTTCTGAACAGAAGGAGTGGAGGGATTCTGCATTATGCCAACTGTAATAGGGAAACACGGAAATTAGAGATGATCATACCAAACAAACCTGTCAGGAAAGAGAGGCAAGAAAAGCACAGGAAAATGTATATGCATGTAGCTGCTAGCGCCACCCTCATAGGGCTACTGATAACAACTGGCTTCCCAAATAGTACAGAGGCTGCCCATCACCCACAAGCACCAGTCCATGCCTACTAGCTCCAATGACTCAGTTTAGGGCAGTCTTACCTAAATTTTTCAACACAGAGGGATCCTTGAAATAACTTTCCGGTCTCAGGGAACCCCTGTTAAAAATGATTATATGTACAACTCATGATTCATTAGTGTGATGGTCAGTGGGAAGAATGCTCCATACACTTGTGGTTGTTACAGATAGCTAAAAAGATCAATGGTTTCAGTGGGAACTTATCTGAGAAGCAGACTTTGCTCATTACTCAAGCAAACCCCAGCGACCTCTGGAGGAACCCAAGTTGAGAACTCCTGGTCTGAAGGGATGTCTTTTTTTATATTTATTGCTTGAAGAACTTTAACAGGAGAAGGGTTAGGGCATTGGATACTCCAAAATGCTGGTCCTATATATGGATTCTGCTGAGGACAGCAGGGAAAGGCCAGTATGCTGAGATCCTATGAGAGCCGACTCAGTCCGCAGCTATCTCTGGTACTTACAGCTCAAGAGCATGCAGTCACCAAGGATCACATTTTAGGGTTATTACTCATAAGTCTCCTTCCAACTTCCTCTGGACAGGGTCCAGTGAGGGAGACAATCCTTCCACAGACCAAACCCTTTGATGAAGTCCCACAGCCAGCTCCTTACAAGAGATCGCTTCAGGCCCTCAGCTCTGCTACTGCTGAGGCCTCAATATCAGCTACACTATCCGCTTCAGAACCCTCTCTGAGCAGAAAAAAAACTATCTCTCTATGGCTCCAGACTATTTATCAGCTCACCGGCCACCTTCTTGGCACTCCTTTCCAGGGATTGGCTAGGGCATGATAAATATTCATATTGACCCTCCCGGTCCCATATTCTGGAAGATTCTTCCAAAAGCTGGGAGAAACAGTCAAACTCTCAGCCTGTGAAACTCTGACCAGAACAAACAATCACTGTTCCCTTGACCACAGAAGGATCCAAAAATTAATTTGTACAGCATCCAAAGCTAGGAGGGTGCTACACATAATGAAACCTTCTTGGATGGAGTAGGGGAGGGTTAAAACCACTGTCAGGATTTTTCGCCCATTCGTAGATTTTCCTTCACTTCCTGTCCTACAGCCACAGCGGGAAGTGAGAGGAGATTCCTCCAAAGTAAGGTAAATCCCTGGTCAAGAGAAGATCTCCCTTCTATTTCTGTTCTGGAAACCACTGAAAAATTTATTTTACTTTCCTTTCCGCAGCCCGCCGCCACCCCTTTAAAAAAGAAAAGTCAACAGCTACATATACAGTAGCTGCTGACATTTAACTTTGGGACACTTACCTGTCCTGGAGTCCAGCGACCGATCTGCAGATCAGCTGGCCGAGTGCTGGGGAAATAAAACTGGGACAGAAGAAAATAAGGCTCCAGCCTTTACAGTGCTTTGAAAAAGTATTCATACCTCTTGAAATTTTCCACATTTTGTTATGTTACAACCAAAAACGTAAATGTATTTTATTGGGATTTTATGTGATAGACCAACACAAAGTGGCACATAATTGTGAAGTGGAAGGAAAATGATCAATGGTTTTCAACATTTTTTACAGATAAATATCTGAAAAGTGTGGCATGCATTTGTATTCCGCCCCCTTTACTCTGATATCCCTAACAAAAATCTAGTAGAAACAACTGCCTTCAGATGTCACCTAATTATTAAATAGAGTCCACCTATGTGTTATTTAATCTCAATATAAATACAGTTGTTCTGTGAAGCCCTCAGAGCTTTGTTAGAGAACCTTAGTGAACAAACAGCATCACAAAGGCCAAGGAACACACCAGGCAGGTCATGGATAACGTTGTGGAGGAGTTTAAAACAGGGTTAGGTTATAAAAAAGTATCCCATGCTTTGAACATCTCACAGAGCACTGTTCAATCCATCGTCCGAAAATGCAAAGAGTATGGCACAACCACAAACCTACCAAGACATGGCCGTCCACCTAAACTGACAGGCTGGGCAAGGAGAGCATTAATCAGAGAAGCAGCCAAGAGGCCCATGGTAACTCTGGAGGAGCTGCAGAGATCCACAGCTCAGGTGGGAGAATCTGTCCACAGGACAGCTATTAGTTGTGCACTCCACAAATCTGGCCTTTATGGAAGAGTGGCAAGAAGAAAGCCATCGTTTAAAGAAAGCCATAGGAAGTCCCATTTGCAGTTTGCGATAAGCCATGTGGGGACACAGCAAACATGTGGAAGAAGGTGCTCTGGTCAGATGAGACCAAAATAGAACTTTTTTGCCTAAAAGCAAAACGGTATGTATGGCGGAAAACTGACAAATCACCCTGAACACACCATCCCCACCGTGAAACATGGTGGTGACAGAATCATGCAGTGGAAGTGCTTTTCTTCAGCGGGGACAGGGAAGCTGGTCAGAGTTGATGGGAAGATGGATGGAGCCAAATACAGGGCAATCTTAGAAGAAAACCTGTTAGAGTCTGCAAAAGACTTGAGATTGGGGTGGAGGTTCACCTTCCAGCAGGACAACGACCCTAAACATACAGCCAGAGCTACAATGGAATGGTTTAGATCAAAGCATATTCATGTGTTAGAATGAGTCCAGACCTAAATCCAATCTGTGGCAAGACTTGAAAATTGCTGTGCACAGACGCTCTCCATCCAATCTGACAGAGCTCGAGATATTGTGCAAAGAAGAATGGGCAAAAATGCCCCTCTAGATGTGCAAAGCTGGTAGAGACATCCCCAAAAGACTTGCAGCTGTAATTGCAGAGAACAGCGGTTCTACAAAGTATTGACTCAGGGGGGCTGAATACAAATGCTCACCACACTTTTCCGAGATTTATTTGTAAAAAAATGTTGAAAACCATTTATCATTTTCCTTCCACTTCACAATTATGTGCCACTTTGTGTTGGTCTATCACATAAAATCCCAATAAAATGCATTTACGTTTTTGGTTGTAACATGACAAAATGTGGAAAATGTCAAGGGGTATGAATACTTTTTCAAGGCACTGTATATATAATAATGTAAACTATTTTCATTTTTGCCTTTATATTTTTTATTTGTTGTTGTTTTGTTTGTTTTTTCTTTTTTTTGGTTATTCAATGCTATTATTGGGTTCCGTTTCTGTTTCAAGGAATTATTTTTTCCGGTATCTTAGGCGCATACATATGCACATAAGAATACTTCCAGTCTATGGAGTTACTGGAGGATATTGTGCAGCCTTCAGGCTCCAGCATCTAGACCAGGGGTAGGCAACCTGGGGCCCTCCAGCTGTTGCAGAACTACAAGTCCCATCATGCCTCTGGGAGTAATTGTAACTACCAGCCTAGCAATGCCTCATGGGAAATGTAGTTCCACAACAGCTGGAGGGCTACTGGTTGCCTACCCCTGATCTAGACCGTTCACTGTATTCTCTGCCTAGGTGCGCAGTGAGCTTTGGATTTGGCCCAAAGCTAACTGTAGTTGGTAAGCAGTCTCTGACCTTCTCCTGTAGGAAGTCTGTAGTCTCCACAATAAAAACCTGACAGGGGTTCTTACCTCTCACCACTCTATGATGAACAAAAAAACTTTTAACTTTAAATACACTTCACCTTGATGCATGTAAATGGTGTACTAAACTTGTTATCTTTTTTGAATTTTGAATAAGAATGATTGAAACCGACGCAAATCAGCCAAATCACAGTGTAATATAACCACAAGCACTTCTTCATTTTGATGAGTCTTTATGTGCAATGTATTTACCTCTTAGGTGAGTCCCTTGCCTGCATTTTGACTGGTGTAGGAATATGGGATAGCAACCTAGGAAAGACAAAATATAACAATAGTGTTTTTGTATAGTATCATTTACTATGTTAAGAATGTATAATAACATTTTTTTAAACATGCTTTTTTAACGACGTTGCATAAATAATAATTATTGCTCTTGAGTATTTCACATTTGCTGCTCATAGCCAAAGGCTGGAGTGGTTATCCACCTCTACATAACCATTCTACTAGTATGCTGTGAGTAGTCTGTAATGCAATCTGCTATTAGGAATACACACAGCTAAATGAATCATATACATTAGACCCCCCCCCCCCCCTTTCAGCTGATAGGGATCAATATTACATTTAAATCACAATAGTGAGCAATTGCCATTGGGCTCTGTGATCAGTTGTATTAAAGGTAAACTATGATAGATATAATATTATCAGGTGACAGCCAAGAAGCCGAAAAAAAACCCAAAAAAAATAAAGTCACCTCCTATAGGGGCCGGGTTGACTATTTTTTTCTTCTTTTATAGCCAGCGGGGAGGCGGCGCCCAAGCGCCCCTTATACACCAGCCGACCCTGCGTGTCAGAAACTTCTGGAAACCTAGACCGCTGGGCTCTGTATTGAGTAGCAGTCCGTATGTCCAGTGTGCTGCCAGGACAAGGTACATTAACCCTAGCTGGAGCACAATAATACAGTCAATATATAAAAATATATAAAACATCAGTTTACAGTGGTGTAGTGTATAGCACTTTCGCCTAGCAGCAAAAGGGTCGCAGGTTCGAATCCCGACCACGACACTACCTGCCTGGAGTTTGCATGTTCTCCCTGTGCCTACGTGGGTTTACTCCGGGTACTCCGGTTTCCTCCCACACTCCAAAAAACATGCTGGTAGGTTGATTAGATCCTGTCTAAAAGTGCCCCTAGTATGTGTATGTATGCATGTGAGTTAGGGACCTTAGATTGTAAGCTCCTTGAGGGTAGGGACTGATGTGAATGTACAATGTATATGTAAAGCGCTGCCTAAATTGACAGTGCTATATAAGTACCTAAATTAAATAAATATTGAGCTGTAAGCTTATAATATTGAATGATTAAAAAAAATTGTAAGCACTTCTAAAACCCGTGCTTGACCAGGTCTGGAATAACAGGGCTGTTTAACCACTTCAGCCCCAGAAGGTTTTACCCCCTTAATGACCAGGCCACTGCCTTACTTTAACTGACAATTGCGCGGGTGTTCAACGCTGTACCCCAATAAATGCGTGTCCCTTTTTCCCACAAATAGCTTTCTTTTGGTGGTATTTGATCACCTCTGTGTTTTTTGTTTTTTTTTGCGCTATATAAAAAAAACGACAATTTTGAAAAAAAAAAAAATTGTTTTACTTTCTGCTATAAAAAATCCCAATACATGTATATTGATTGGTTTGCGCAAAAGTTACAGAGTCTACAAACTATGGTATATTTTTATTCATTTATTTATATTTTTTACTAGTAATCGTGGTGATCAGCGACTTATAGCAGGACTGCGATATTGCAGTGGACAAATTGGACACCTTTTGACACATTTTGGGGACCAGTGACACTAATACAGTGATCAGTGCTAAAAAATATGCACTGTTACTGTACTAACGACCAGTGGCGGCTGCAATTCGTCCACATCCACACACCCCCCCCCCAGGGGGGCGGGCAGGCGGTCGGGTCTCGAGGAACCCCCCTCCCCGGGTCGGTCAATCGGTCGCCGGCACTTACCCCATCTAGGCTGTGGACTTCCTGCGGGCTGCGGCTTCACCATCAGTCTCCTCTTTCCTTGACTTCACGGGGGTGCAGCTTTCCCTGTGTCTCCTCCCTCCTCCTTCTCGGTGACCAATAGGATCGCTTCTCCTCTCAGCCAATCAGGTGTCAGGACCCGCTTCCTGAGCTGGGATTGGCCGGGAGGAGAATCAGGAAGACAATAGTGAATATTTGCTATTGTCAAACAACTGGGTGCTTTTTTGAAGCCTCTGGCTCTAATCTAATAAAAAAAAAAAACCTATTGGAATCCATGAGTCCAGCGCCCCACATGTAGATTAGGGGCCAGGCGCATGGATTAGGAGGGTGGCGCCCCTACGTCCCATATGGACGGGCCACTGCTGCTAAGGACACTGGCAGTGAAGGGGTTAACATCGGGGTGATCAAAGGGTTAAATGTGTTTCCTAGGAGTGATTGCTAACTGTGTGCGGGGGGGGGGGGGG
>BLSH010332037.1:55861-73897 GCA_018402905.1 Glandirana rugosa | reverse complement strand
AGCTGGTGCCTCTATTCACCGTCGCCTCTGATCACCACCTATGTGTCTCTACTTCCGTGAAGACGTACAAAAAAACGATAACACGTGTCCTTTAAATCTTAAACCCGTACAAACAGTAAACCTCGAAAATACGTAGTAATTTTGTCCTGTAAAATCACTTCACCTGAAAGAATAAAAAAAGGTCGAATATATGTTAAACTCATATAACATGTAAATATGGTGAGTACATATAGACATACAATATTGAAGGTTTGTTCCTAACACGTAAATATATTCCTAACACCAAAGCATTTATAATTCGTGAAATTTCCTATTAAGCCTTAAAATTGCATGTGCCTGTGAAATGGCCACCAACTTCGGTACCCTAAATTTTCCACAGATGACATAAAACAAAAGAGTGAAGTGCAACACCACTAAAAAAAATAATTTTGGGTTATATGAAAATGTGTGCAAAGAAAACAAAGAGTATCAAAATTATCCTTTAAAGTGCTTAATATTTACGAAACCACAATCCTTATATAAATGCACAATCCTTGTTTGGAAGTTATAACATACAGATATACATGAGTGGTATAAATGTACAATATACTCAAATTGTATATAAGCTGGAAAAAAATAAGAAAGTCCACTTCACTAAAATGTCCTGTTTTAATGATGCATAAAAGCTCCAAATGACAAACATGCCCAAATTCTAAATTTCCTGTGCACAATAGCAAAAAAACATGCAGAAGTGCCTTCATCTCTGTGTATCCACCACTAGTCTCCGCTGCCACTTATCTCCGTGGTCGACCTACACAATGGTAAGGTCAACCCAGAGCTGTCCCAGACACCTGGGTGTATGTAGTTTCAGCAATCCTCCAAGGAGCAGGTGAGACCAATGCCTAAGCCATAATGTTATCCATAGGCTTACTATAGGGCATTCATTATCAGCTGTTCTTCTCTACCCTTAAGCCAGCGGGTAGCCAGACCAGAGCGCCCTGGGAATAGGCATCTTTCCTCTAGTGACTGGTTAGTATAGAACTTAGAATGGGGTGGGAGCAGGTTTAAGATTAGATAGGATTAGATCAGACTTCTACTTTAAAGAATTTCCTGTTCTTCCCAACCTACAGCAGTTGTTGCAGGTTACAGTGCCAAGTGGTTGTGTCACCCTTCATGTACACCTATGTAGTCTCAGTACCACTGTTACTGAATGATGCAGAGCCTTAAGTTTATCATGATGGAATTTTCCAAGTGCAGCTCTGGTTTTCTGAAACAAGATGGCAATAGTAAATATATTTTTTGCTACTGATCTTCAAATAGAGAACAGTGAACTCTGGGAGATGTAGTATGAGCCATACAGTTGCTGGGAAAAGAACTGTCAGGAGGAGCCAGAGAAGAGGGGGTATAAATTGAAAAGCCTGGGAAAGAGTGGGGCTTTAGGGGGATCACCATCAGACAGAGAGGAGCCTTGAGAGAGAAATCTAAGTAGAAGGCCTGCGTGACTTCATCAGAGAGATGTTGGTGGGTTTACATCACGGAAAGCCGCCCACAAAAATTACAGCTTGCCAGGGCACTTGCATCTGCTTGATGTTAGCAGTTCCCTCTCTGAGACCCATCTGTTGCTCAAGCATCCAGCACTGAGCGACGATCCAACTCTGCCCTTAACTTGTGCTTGCTACAGAGAAGCCAGTGTCCTGGAGTATTGTGCCAGTCTGGTCTGCCATCTACCGGATTGCTTCAAGAGGTGGGTGGAAATCACTATCACACCAAAGAGGGGCCCCTCCATCAATACAGTCTACTGATACAGATCAGGGGAACTGGTGAGCGAGTCTTAAACCCACTAGTCTCCTGATATTAACACTTAAGAGCTGTTTGAGCAGTTTGATATTATATATATACCTCCTAACCCAGTTCAATAGAAATTCTAATAAGTTCAATCGGTCCTGCCTGGCTGGTTCTGTCATCATCAAGCCATAACTTGTTGCCTGGCTCACTCCCAGTCTTGAGTTATAAGGAACCCAACCCACTGCCTAAATTATCAAACTGTGTGGAATTTGTTTTATAAGAGCAACAACATCTTCAAGGGCCCCAACTGCCGGCAGAAGAGGAGCAAAAGGTGAAAAAACTTTAGAATGTAATTTGAGTGACAGCTCTGTTGGTGCTATTCAAGATGGTGGTGTCCAGAAGCAGTCTCAGAGTTCTTACTATTCAACTTACCCTGTGGTTCTGATAGGCAGTCACAGCTGTGAACTGGGTTTCGGGAAAGACAAAAGAAATAAAATTCTGTTCAGCACGTGCTTCTCCCCCTTGTAGGCGATCTGAGAGCAGTATGTGAAGCCTTGGCTGGTAGCGGTGCATGGAGTTTAGTATGATCTGTACAAAGAAAAAGAAATCATTATTTATAATAGCTCTGCAAAGATCTACTGTAAATTCTTCCTGTTGACTATAAGCATACTGTAGCAGAGGAAAAGAGGCTGCGGGAGGGGCCAAACTTCAAGGTAAGAGAGAATCAGTAGTACCAGCTCCTTCTCCTGCCAACATTTGCTATTCTTCTATTTGTCTTAGGCCTGCCAGAAAAAGGAACTTGGCAAAGGACTTGTTGATACTTTGATCTGGTTGTGAAATAGAATATAGAGGACCTCAGCTATGAGAAAAGTTTAGCTGAACTTAATTTATTCTCCCTTTACAAGAGGCATTTAAGGGGAAATTTGACCATATGTATAAATACAAAAAAAATTCCATATGATAAAGTTGTTCATTTTAAGCTCATTTTGGTGTATATGAGGAAGGAATGTAATCTATCGGAGCAAATTGGACAATGCTTTCTAAGGATTTTTTTGCTTTCTTCTGGATAAACAGTGGGATTAGAGTCCTGTGTTTGCAGGTTTTGATTTATTTATTAATTCATTTTTCTATTGGTTGAACCTAATGGACTTGTGTCTCTTTTAAACCTGACTATGTAAGTGTACAATAAGCAATTATAAAAGGCTGCTGCGCTGATCAAAAGTGAACTTATCAGTCAATAAATTTGCATGCCTCCACACATTTAAGAAAAATTTGCAGTATAACCACTTCCTGTTTCCAATTAACATTATTAATGCAAGTTTTCTGCAGTTGAAGAGGTATTATACTTACCTCTCTGGTGGCTCCTGTCTCCTACTTTTTCTCTGTTTCAGAACTGCAGTCTTTTTAAGGCTCTTTAGCATTCAACTCTTCCTGAAGTGTGGTTCCATTCTCTTACCCCATCAGCATTCGACTCTTCCTGCATCCTAGAGTATGGTTCCTTCCTCTGACCAAGTTAGCATACCACTATACCGCTCTTTCTGGAGTGTGGTTCCATCCTCTGAGCCCATCAATATTCAACTATTCCTGAAGTGTGGTTTCATTCTTTGAACCCATCAACATTCAACTCTTCCTGGATCCTGGAATGTGGTTCCATCCTCTGACCCAGCCAGCATTTGACTCTTCCTGGAGTGTAGTTCCATTCTCTGACCTCATCAGCATGTGATTCTTCCTGAAGTGTGGTTTTTGTTCTCTGACCCCATCATCATTCAACTCTTCCTGGATCCTGGAATACAGTTCCATCCTCTGACCCGGCCAGCATTTGACTCTTTCTGGATTGTGGTTCCACTCTCTGACCCCATCAGCGTTTGACTCTTCTTGGAGTGTAGTTCAATCCTCTAGCCTTATCAGAATTCAACTCTTCTTGGAGCGTGGGTCCATCCTCCGACCAGTCAGTATTCCACTCCTCCTGCAGTATAGTTCCATCCTCTGGCCCCATCAGAGTTCAACTCTTTCTGGAGAGTGCTTCTATTCTCTGACCCAACCAGCATTCCACTGTTCCTGGAGTGTGGTTGCATCCTCTGGCCCTATCAGTATTCGCCTCTTCCAGAAGTGTGGTTCTATTCTCTGACCCCATCAACATGCAACTCTTCCTGGAGTGTAATTCCATCCTCTGATCCAGTCAGCATTTAACTGTTGTTAGAGTGTGGTTAGATCCGCTGGCTCCATCAGCACTCAACTCTTCCTTGATTTTGGTTCCATACTCTGACACAGTCAGCATTCAACTCTTCATGGAGTGTGGTTACATCATCTGCCCCATCAAAATTCAATTCTTCCTGGAGTGCACTTCCATCCTCTGATCTCATCAGAATTTGAATGTTCCTGGAATGTGGTTCCATCCTCTGATCCCATCAGCATTTGATTCTTCCTGGAGCATGGTTCTATTCTTTGATGCAGTTAGCAGTGCAATTCTAACCTCTGACCCAGGCAGCCTTTGACTCTTCCTGGAGGGTGGTTTTAATCTTTGACCCCATCACTGCTAAGTCCTTTAGTGAGGTGGGGGTCTGTAAAGGGCATGGGCATCTGGCACTGCTAGAAACCGAATGCTACAGAATCTTATGTAGGTTGCAGTGCTGAAACAGATGGATGGTGGGAGACTTGGACCACCAGACGGGAGAACATATGTACCATTGCAGGAGACTTAAATTAAGATTCTTTATTAGAAACTCAAAGCTGAGTTGTTTTTTAAAAACAGTCACTGATTCCTCACAAGTATGAAGCCAGTGAAGTCCCGGCTTACATACTTGTTTGGGGTCAATATCTTTCTTATTAATAAAACAAGGATCAGTCTGACAATCATGGACACTCAAAATGCAGTTCAGTAGCTCCCTTGTTTCCATCCTGACAGGTTCCTATGAAACTGATTTTGATGCAAGATAAAATTAGGGGCCTCACATGTCCTCTCATGTCCTGTACATTGTTGGTAAGTTTGAGTCGATCAAAGGAGACAGTCTGCCTCATCCAGTGAGAGCCTCTTGCTGGTGAATCTGGGTGAAAGTGGAGGCGGCCAGGCGGTGCAGGATCTGCAGTTCCCGAAACAAGCCAAGAGGAGGAGTGAAAAGCATACCTGGGAAATTACAAAAGAATGCAGAAATGGAAATGTAGGATGTTATTTTAAAAAGACTAGCTGGCAAAATGGCACAGTTTACAGCATAGCCTCCTTTACTCGCACTGTGTGGGCAAACCACAAGTTCAATTTAAAACCCAGTTAAACCCTAGCATAAAACTCTGGCAATAGTTTCCTTACACTTTTCATTTATGTGATAAAGCAGCCCACAAGTATAGGAAAAAGCCTGCACTGCAGCAAACCACGTGTAAATAGTGTCTCTCTGCTGCAGTCCAACACACCCCGTGTGTATTAGAGCCAGGGTCCTCTGCTCAGCATATAGGTAGGGTGCAGTATGGTGCAGCAGCAACAAGTCACACAGTCAGGTGCAAAGAAAACTTGTATTGAAGTAATGCAGCAACAGTTCACAACAAACACAGTGGAAAGACTGCCCAACTGGGTACACGCATGGTTTCTAACAGTAAGACAGCAGATCTCAGATGGACTAACAGTGCCTTTCAAGAGGGCAGAATGCATCCTGGCTGTCTCATGCCCAAGTGGGAGGGTGTCCAGAGGAGACGCAACTGTACCCTTTTCCCCCTCATCAGAAACATTTCCCTACTGCTAGTACTGCCCCTATCAGATGGAATACCATTCCATACATTATTCACCTATATAAAGCACACCAAACCTGAAAGCCAGGGCCTTAAATAGGCCATGCCTAACCAAAGATGGCTACCAGTGACCCAGGAAACCATAGAGGAACTATGTTCCTCTTGACTTTCTCTCCAGCTGCAAGGCCACTGTGGGTAAGCCCCACCTGCAGTGGAGAAAGTAGGCTGCACCTGCCTACAAGCAGGTGGATTGAGCTTTGATGTGTGGAGGGCTCTACCTCTAACTCACAAAGGATGTGTTGGACCTCTACAGTAAGGATGGGCTTGGGTGCGTTCACAAGTGCACGTGCCCGAGCCCACCAGGAAGTGAACCCTGCACTGCGCTAATCACAGGCAGTGAGACATTTCCCCGATGCATGGCTGCAGCGATCGGGGAATGTCTCCCTGCCTGTGATAAGCACAGTGCATGGTTTACTTCCCGGCCGGCTCGGGCACATGCACTTGTGAACACGCCTGAGCCCATCTTTACTCTACAGAGTGGGACATTGTTTACAAACAGAACACACCAGTCCAGCTCTGCTGCATGATGGCAAGGGGCTTTCTATTATAGCTGTTGGCAATAGTAACACTGTACAGCCCTTGACTTTGCCAGGGTAGCGTAGATGAGAGAAGTCCGCAGCTAAGGATTATTCATATCTATTAACTAAATGAATTTCTGTGGTCTACTCATTGATCTATTTACCTGTATCTTTTGTCACCTACTGGCAAGAAATCCAGAACAAGGGAATATTCGGAGGTAGGATCCATCCCCCAAATGCGGATCTGGAAAAGCGGGAACATCCGCCTTGGCATATCGAAGAAATATAAAAAGAAACAGAAAAGGCAGATTAGTTCTGAAATTTATGACTACATCTTAAAATTACAGTGAACATCAACAAAATGGTAAGCATGAAATAAAAGTTTGCATTACAAAAAAAAAAAATCACAATGTTTTCTTTATCCTGCCTTTAGTCTGCAACCTGGTTAGAAAACTGGGTCCCCTTCCAGGACTGGATTACTGTATATCAATGTATTGATATGTACTGTATATCAATGAAAGAGACCCTGCCATATTTATGTAGAACTTCTGTTCAGGATGCCTGTGTCCCCCACCAGTTCCTTGTAAGAGAAGTATTAGACTCGCTTCACCAGCAGCCTTTTTCTCTTACAGCCTGTCACATACCTGGTGATGGAGTCTGATGTGCAGGGAACAACCTCTATTACTACCTCGAATTGCGGACCCCTGGAAGTGGGAACAGGGAGTACGGGGTGGCACGAGGGCTTGAGAAGGTGGCTGGTGCCGGTGCAAGAGTCTTGCTGGAGATGTGGTGAAGGTTACCGTTGGCCATTGGATATCACCGACAGAGGGGCCGGGAGCCCGTGCAGTAGTCAGAGGGATGGTCAGAGGCAGGCCGGGTTGTCAGGAGGCAGACAGTGCAGGAACAGAGGGGTAAGCGAAGAGTAGTCGGGGTCACAAGCCGGGTTGTCAGGAGGCAGGCAGCGAGGCACAGAGCAGCAGGCAGAGAGTAGTCGGGGTCACAAGCCAGGGTCGGTGCAGGCAGACAGTTGGTGAGACGTAAACAAGCCGGGTCACAGGAAACAGGAAATCAGATAAACAGGTCGCTCAGGAACACGGTTACGGTGTAGACAGGACAGCACTTGCTGCAGGGTGCTGCTGGCCTAAATAGGCTGTTTGGCGCCAATGATAGCACGCACGTGCGCGCACCAGCACACAAAAGGCGCGCACATGTGTGCACCAGCACGCACAGGCGCGCGCACAAGCTACGTGCACCCACACACAGTCCTCAGGGCCACAGTTCTTTCCTGACATTGCCCCCCCCCAGGGGCAGCCTCCAGATGCCCAGCCAGGCCATCAAAACCGGATGGTTTCTCCAGAATGCTCAAACAAGATCTCCTGCATGCAAGTTACTCTCCGGCTCCCAGGAGTTTTCCTCCGGCCTGTACCCTTTCCACTTGACCAAGTATTGGATACGGCTTCCTTTCTTTCTACAGTTTAAGATGGATTCCACTTCGAATTCCTCTTCACCGTTTACTAATTCTGGTTTCGGAGGGCCTGTCCTCCATTCTGGAAAAGGGTTAGGGACCGCGGGCTTGAAAAAAGTCACATGAAACACGGGGTGTACACGCAGAGAATTGGGTAGCTCCAATTCATAGGCTACCCTATTGATTCTTCTCTTGATGGGAAAAAGGGCAATGAACCTGGGACCCAGCTTTCTCGATGGGCAAGCCACCTTGAGGTTTGTAGTGGACAACCAGGCCTGCTCCCGGGTTCAAGATTCAACTCTCCTCGTCTCTTTCGGTCAAAGATTATTTTATTGTATTCCTGGATCTTTTGCATTGTTTCTTGAAGCAGCCTGTTGTTAGTGTCCCAGAATTTTATTGTTGCATCTATTGCAGGCAGAGTGGATAGAGTTATTATAAGCAAATTTGGCAAGTGGCAGCAGCGGAACCCAATCGTCCTGTGAAAAAGAAGAAAAACACCAGAGATACTGTTCCAAAGTCTGATTGGTCCTTTCAGTTTGCCCATTAGTCTGTGGATGATATGCCGAAGAGAAGGACAGTTCAACATTGAGTGACTTACATAGTGTCTTCCAAAATATTGAGGCGAACTGCACACCCCGGTCCGAGACGATGTTCTTATAATCTTTCTTATGAACACCTCTGCGGTTTCGGGGGCCAAGGGTGTGCCTTTCATGGGTACAAAGTGAGCCATTTTCGTTAAACGGTCGACCACTACAAAGATGGTGGAGTACCCTTGAGATGGGGGTAGTTCTACAATAAAATCCATGGCTATCATTTTCCACGGCCTTTCTGGTACTGGAAGCGGGTTCAGAAGACCCCAGGCTCTGGTTTTGCAGCTCTTATTTTGTATACAGGTCGTGCATGACCCCACATAGTCTCTACAGTCTCTTTTGAGCTGTGGCCACCAGAAGGTACGCTGCAGGAGGTCAGTTGTCTTATGAGCCCCGAAGTGCCCTGCCAGTTTATGGTCGTGGCATTGCTCGAGTACCGCTGCGCGTAGTTCCTTGGGCACAAAGATTTTGTTGTTGTGCCAGAGTAGCCCCTCCTTGGCCTGTAATGTGGTGTCCAAGAGGTTGGTGTTCCCAGTTGAAGCCCGTCTGATTCGTGCCAATAGATTTTCCTGCATCAGTAGGAAGTTTCCGAAGGGAGGTATTGTGTCAGGAGGTATAGGATCTCCGGGTATGCTGAACATGCGCGAAAGCGCATCGGGTTTAGTGTTTTTTGGCCCTGGCCTATATGTAATCTGCAGGGAGAACCTCGAAAAGAAGAGTGCCCATCTGGTCTGCCGGGGCTTTAGTCTCTTAGCTGCTCGCAAGTATTCAAGGTTCTTGTGGTCCGTATAGACCAAGATCGGGTGTGTAGCTCCTTCCAGGAGGTAGCGCCATTCCTCAAGTGCTGACTTGATGGCCACCCACATCGTAATTCCTTTCAGGTGCGGTTAGTTTGCGGGAGAAGAAAGCAACAGGGTGGAGCAAGGCCTTTGTATCTTGCCTTTGAGAAAGCACTGCTCCCACTACCGTTTCCGAAGCGTCCACTTCGAGGACGTAGGGGAGAGCCGGGTCGGGGTGTTTTAGAACCGGAGCAGATGTAAACACCTTCTTGAGGGTCTCAAAACCTGCCTGTGCCTCGGGGGACCAGCAAAACCGGTTATTTTGTTTGGTCAACTGTGTGATAGGTGACACGATGGCAGAAAACTCCTTAATACATTTCTGGTAAAAGTTAGTGAATCCGATGAAACACTGGACTCCCTTCTTGTCGGTCGGAACCAGCCACCCCAGGTTGGCCGAGACCTTCTGGGGGTCCATCTCAATGGCAGAGACCTAGATGACCAACCCCAGGAACTGGATGCTCTGGCGTTCAAACACACATTTTTGGGGCTTGGCATAAAAGCAATGCTGACGGAGTCGGGTTAGAACACGCTTGACATGTTGGCGGTGCTCCTCCAAAGTTGGGGAGAAAATTAGGATGTCGTCCAAGTACACGATAGCGAATAGGTCTAGATAGTCTCTGAAAATGTCGTTAACAAAGTGCTGAAATGTGGCGGGGGCATTACTGAGCCCAAAAGGCATCACCAGATATTCAAAATGGCCGAACTGGGTATGAAAGGCGGTCTTCATCATCACCCTCCCGGATTCGGACCAAATTATAGGCTCCATGAAGGTCCAGCTTGGTGAAGATAGTGGCCATGCCCAGCCTCTGAAACAATTCAGGCGCCAGTGGAAGTGGGTAACGATTCTTTATTGTGATGTTTTTAGTTCCATATAATCTATACAGGGCCGTAAGGAGTGGCCCTTCTTTTCCACAAAGAAGATACCCGCTCCTGCGGGTGACATGAATTGCCGGATGACCCCCCTTTTTAAGTTTTCGTTGAGGTAAGTTTTGAGAGCGTTTAGCTCCAATTCTGTCAGAGAGAAGATTCTTCCAGAAGGGATCTCCGCCCCAGGGAGGAGCTTGATGGGGCAATCATAGCGCCTATGAAGGGGAAGGAGCTCAGCCCCCTTTTTGTTAAAAACGTCCAGGAAAGCATGGTACTCCAGGGGGGACCAACTGGCAGGTATCAGGTTCCGGGTCAGAGTTCAGACAAAGGAAAGTAGGGATTGCGTCAGGCGCTTCCGGCAGACAGTGTTGGAGACAGTAGGGGGATCGGAATTGCATTCCTCCTGTAACACAGTCAATGCTGGGGTTGTGTGCCCATAGCCATGGCAAACCAAGAATAACGGGGAACAAAGGTGATGCAATTGCATCCAGTCGGAGAAGTTCTTGGTGGCCATCGGCCATGGTGGCTGACAATGGAACAGTTTCATGGGTGACTTGACCAGATTTTATAGCTGTTCCACCAGCAAGATGTACCATCATACCTTGGGCCTTGGGTTGCAGCAGAATCTGGTGCTGAGCGGCAAATATCAAGTCTGTGAAGCAACTACATGCTCCGAAATCCACTATAGTGGAGACTGTAATGTTCCCTCCAGAAAATTGTAGCAAGAGAGACAGCTACGTGGGACAGGTTGCTGGGCAGGACTGGTGCTACAACTGTGGCAACGGTGAAGCGTTTGCGTTGCTTGGCCGGGCACGACCTCACATAATGTCCGGCTTCGCCACAATATAAACAGAGGCTGCTACCCCGTCGGTGTTGTCGCTCTTCAGGGGTGAGCGGAGGGTGAGGCAATGCCCGGGCAGACCAGACTTCCCCTATACGCTCCCTTAGACGCCGGTCTATTTTAATGGTCAAGTCTATGAGACTGTCTAGGGATCGGGGAACACCAACTCGAACCAGTTCGTCTTTCAGGGGCTTGGAGAGTCCAATACGAAACTGGTGCCGGAGGGCGGCCTCATTCCAGCCTGTGTCAGAACTCCAGCGCCTGAACTTGGAGACATAGTCTTCTGCGGGCCCACGCCCCTTCTGCAGTGGCAGTCTGGTGCGGGTCTGCATGGAGCAGGGACATATCCTGGAAGAAAGAGGTGAGGTCATTCAGAGATGTTGCCTTCCGTTCTAGAAGGCGATGAGCCCAGGATTGTGGTTCTCCCTGTATCAGGGATATCACGAAGCCCACCTTAGTGGCTTCGAGAGTGAACGTGCGTGGTTGTAGGGTGAAGTATAATTCACACGAATTACGGAAAGCCCGAAACTTGCTGTGATCCCCCGAGAACCTTTCGGGTGTGGGGACCTCGGGCTCAGGAAACATCTCAGCTGCGACCGTTGCCAAGGTAGGAAATGAGAGTTGCAGGACACGTACCTCCAAACATTTGTAACCCTCTTGCAGGGTCTTGATGGCCTGTGTGAGGCCGGTAAGATGTTAACAGAGTTGTCCGTCGGAGAGGGACCCTGCACAGACTCAGGCATGGCTGTCCTGTACTGTCGCGTACCTGGTGATGGAGTCTGATGTGCAGGGAACAACCTCTCTTACTATCCCAACTCGCGGACCCCTGGAAGTGGGAATAGCGAGTCCGGGAGTACTGGGTGGCACGAGGTCTTGACAAGGTGGCTGGTGCCGGTGCAAAAGTCTTGCTGCAGATGTGCACGCACAGGCGCGCGCACAAGCTACGTGTGCCCACGCACAGTCCTCGGGGGCCACAGTTCTTTCCTGACACAACCCCTTGGTTTTGTTGCTGCAGTGTAGGTGCATTTGGCATTCAACACTTCCAGAAGTCTTGGGATTCTCATTTACACATTGCATTTCATTCCTCTGACCCCTAGATCACTGCTGAATCCTCTAGTGGCTTAGGCATCCAAGGAAATGTAGCGCTCTCCTATTTTGTTGTAGGCTGCTAGGTAAATTTAGCTAGCTCCTCTGTTATCAGTGGAGCAGAGGTTGATTGGTTAGGGCTGCTCAGTGTCTCACAGGCTGATGCTCTGATTACTTCCCACTGTATTATAGAGTATTCTAGAATTATAGTGGGAGGAACAACAGAGCAGCCTGCATATTTATAGATAGGTGGACCCAGTAGGTGGTTGGAGAGCCAATAAATAGTATGAGGCAGCAGTTGCAGAGTTCCTGGATCCAGTCCCGCTGGAGGAGACCCCTCTGTGTCTGGGGCAGGAGTGCTAGAGAAGAAGCTTTTGGGAGACATCATAGTCCCATTTAGCTGGGGGGGGGGGCGGTATTCGCAATTTTAAATCCTGGAATCAAGTTGGGTCTGCAGAAGCCCTCTGAAGAGAGAGCCAGGAGGAGGTTAGTGGGAAAAAGTCCAGCTGTCCCATGGTGGTGTGAGTCTGCAATTCCCTCTCTGAGAAGAGCCTGGTGGATGTCTGAAGAAGGAAGATGATCCTGTGGCTATGTAATGACCCCGCTGCTGGAGAGGCAGCGACTGTGAATAACTTTGAACCCTGGGAGAAGTAATTGTTACCCTCAGCATAGAGATTCTGTGGGACATTTCTTTTGGTACAGTTCAGCAAGAAAGCTAAGGAGTCCACAAGTTATCCAGTTCTATACTAGTACTAGTACTATAAAAATAATCCAGAGGAATGCGGGCAGAAACAAAGGCACTGTGTTTTTAATTATCACTTTCATGCCTCCCCAGCTAATCAGATCCCTCTTTCCCTGTCAATCATCTCCCCTTGCTGATCTATCCTAGATCCCATCTCCAAAAACCTCCATGGCACATCATATCCCACGCAGATCCCTTATCTCCTAGCCAGATTACCTCCCCAGCAGATCTCGTACTTCCATAAAAGGTTGCCTACCAAACAGACCCTCACCTTCTCAGGAGTACCTGCCCAGTAGGTCTCTCACCTTTGTGGCAGATGACCAGCAAATCACTCACCTCTATTTTAGATCAGTTCTCCAGCAAATAACACACCTGCATGGCAGATCACCTCTCCAGCAGATCCCTCACCTTCCCCCCACCCCACCTCCATCACTGCACATCATTCACAGGCTCCACTGTTGCAATTCTAACCTTTAAAAAAAACTGTATTATTCGCTGCCACGTCTAAACAGGAATGTAACAGGAGTTTACACTGTGGTAGCTTCTTCACAGGGGCAAAGTAAGGGGCATTCCTCCTCTTCCCCTCTGGGTGAAGATAATCAAGGGGCTCTGATGGAATTGGAGTCACTTATCCTGCAGAATTTGCTTGTTCTGGTCATATGGGAGATCCAGGAGATTGGCAGTCCCTCTCCAGCTGACCTCCATGAGAGCTCTGCACTGTGATGCACATACAGTATACTCAACCTTGTGGTGTGAACAAGGCACATAGCCATTGTTTTCTATGTGTCCTTGCAGTGATCTATCCAGTATGGAAAATGCAGGTCACTGCACGTGGGGTAAATGAGCCTTCACTGCAGCCTGTTTATAAATATTCTGGGCCATTCCAGGGATTTCACTTATTCCAGTAGGGAAACAGCAACTGCATCAGGATTCTAGTATTGCCAGGTCATTTCTGGTCAGTTCCTGGGTATGGACATCTTGTGGTGCAAAAGTACTGCAGGGGACAGTTTTAGATTGAAGGTGAGTTTTGCAGCATAAGCTGTTTTTTTATTTTGTTTCTTTATTAATTATTAATTTTATATTTAAAACATCTTGCCCAGAGTTAGGTTTTAATGAAAAGCTGGTACTGCTCACATGCATATTGACCCATGCCTAATGCTGGCCATTCATGGTTAGAAAATAATTTGAAAAAGTGTTAGATAAGCTCAATCGTTCAACATTCGAAATGTTAGTGGGCTAATTTTGATTCTTAAAATGGAAATTTTTGTGCCAAAACAAATGATTTTCAAATATCAGTAGTGGAATTGAAAACAGTTCAAACAAATCTACAGAGCATGCTGTACCCCCGATCATGTAATCAAGCTACTGTTTATATTATCGATATGTTGATAATTGGGCAACATCTATTGATACAATGATGGCGTTATCGCATGAACATTCAACATTCATTTCTTTTAACAATTTTCTAACCGTGTATGGCCAGCTTTATTTAGATAAGCCACACCCATTCTTCCCTATGGCCCTTGAAGCACTGACATTAACCCTTTCTTCCTTTCCATGACATCTGTTACCTCTAGTTTTTTTAAAGCTGAACTCTGGGATTGTAGTTAGTGTTTCAATACAGAAGTCATGTGTATTCTTACTTGATTCTCTGTGTTCTTTGTAAATTGTGCAGTAATTCAGTGTGAAACGTCTGTGCAGGAACTCCCTTTAATAAAGACCGGTCACTGCTGTTCTCTCTCCTTGTGCAGAGTGACTGGTCTTGTCTCCGCCCCCCCCTCCTGTAGCTTTATGCAGACTGTCTGTAGTGGGTGGGGCTTGCTGGGTCCCTCCTACAGCTCTGTTCTCCACACAGTGATGATGTCATTGCTCTTTTAAAAAAAATGTTGAGTTTGCAAATGTATTTGGTCCACGCAAAGTGGATTTGTATCCTTTGTGGTTATTGAAGAATATATTTCAATGAAAGTGTTTGTGCTCGGAGTTCAGCTTTAAATACCAGTCCATGCGATTTTAAAAGCTTCTCACCTCCCAGCTTTTGTCACAATCATTTCAGTGCCGAGACTATTAAAAGTCTCCCAAAGTGCTGAGGTCTCCAGGCTGACCATAATACTCCGCAAAGCAGCATTCTTACATGAGACATCATCTTGTGGAGGCCGAGGGACATCTGAGAGAGATGAGCTCCAGGAGCCGATGTCAGGAGACACAAAACACCCAGGATGGACGTTGTGCGAGTCTGAAAGATAAAGACTATTTTCAGAGGTATTTAATACAGAAAACACTGAACCAATAACCACAATCCTTGGTAGTCCAAGGGAGAATATGGCCGAAAAAAACATTCAACACCTCATGCTTTATAAAAAAATTATATTAATATATTGTTATGTCTTCCCATCATTAAAAATCACCTATTTTTTTTTTCTGTACCATAGGCTAAAGGATTCATTTTAAAGAATTTGTGTTTCTCCCCTACACTATGAGGTGTCGGTATAAAGGATATGCATTGCTATTCATCTGAGGAAACTGGCATGTACATTTGTTCTGTGTGAATGGGGTAAAATCAAATATTCTCACACTATTTCCTCTTCAGGTCAAAAGTTTCTGATTCATGAAAAAAGAGTGGTTCAGGCAAATACCACGTTATGGCCACAAATTAGCCATGTTTGCAGACGATAGATATCCTGATGTACATTACATCTCCACACATCACACTTCCTAATTTGATATCCCTGCTGAACGGCTTTTCCTCCCTTTCAGATCTCTATGTCAATCCGGCCAACTCCAGCACACTGAATGTTTCTTTACCGGACATGTTTCTCCAGATGGTACAAGCCCAATTTTCTTTCCAATGGTACAATTCTATCCCTCATCTTGGAATCAGGCTTACTTCGACATACTCGGCCTTGTACGGAGCTAACTATCCCCCCTCATCAGAACTCTGACTTGACTACTAGAGTCATGGAATAAAGCACATATTAACTGGATGGGGTGGGTGTATACCATAAAAATGGCTCTCTTCCCAAAGCTGCTATATCCCTTTAGAGCAGTGGTTCTCAACTCCTGTCCTCGGGACCCACTAACAGGCCAGGTTTGCAGGATAACTGAACTGCATCACAGGTGATATAATTTGCTGCTCAGTGATTGCAGTATTCTAGTCTGCATCTCCCCAAGGTAATACTTAAAAGCTGGCCTGTTGGTGGGTCCCGAGGACTGGAGTTGAGAACCACTGCTTTAGAGTTTTGCCTGTTCTGGTTCCTCCACCTATCCTCCGCCCATTGCAGTGTCTTCTCTTTAAGTGTATCTGGGGCCAGGCCAGACCAAGGCTGAATAGATACCTACTCTACAGACTGAGGATTCAGGGAGGGTTAGGGATGCCGAATATCACTTACTATTACAAAGTGGCTCAGATAGCTCCTCTTGTTCAACTGTATGGGGGAAAGGCCGCACCTCTCTGGACCCTCATTGATATAGTAGAGACTGATCCGGTCCCACTTTCCTCTATACCCTGGCTCCTGTCCCAACTGCACCCTAAACCTTTAAACCCTATCTTATCTCATACCTTTATGGTATAGGAGTCTATAGAACACTCGGCCCATTTGATATCGCCACACCTCCCTCTTATCAAAATACTTAAATGTCTTTTATTTCCTCCGGGATTTGAGAGTCTCCAGAGCTATCATTGGTGGCGCAACAAGGTACTGACGACAATTCGGTCTCTGTTGTCCATTCCGGGTGTCTTCACCTTCCAAAATCTCAAAGACACATATGACATCCCTGACTCTGAGAAATTTCATTACCTCAAAATTTGCCACCTGCTAAAATTCCTGAGCAGAAACCATGATTGGTCAACAACAGCAATTGAAACCAGATGTAAGATGGCCCCCACAACCCAAGGTCTCATTTCCCTATTATACTCCTCCATCCTAAGTAATGTGAATTTGCATACTCCATCTTACTGTACCAACTGGGAGAGAGACTTTAGCGCCACGCAAACCCCTGGGACCTGGAATAAAATCTATGAGGCACTATTTCACTCTTCCCGCAACATCATAACTCTAGAAAACTCTTTCAAAGTACTGTCCCGTTGGTACTTTACTCCAGCTAGAATTGCTAAATGTCTCCCTACCAATCCATCCACATGCTTTAGGGGATGCTCAGACCTAGGTGACATGAAGCATATATGCTGGACATGCCCAAAGGTCAGGCGATTGCGGATAAGGGTCTACAATATGTTCAATTCGGTACTACAGATAAATTTACAAAAAGACCCCTGGGAGGCGCTTCTACACGAACCGATAGAAGGCGCTACCAAACGTGAGCACTCTCTTGTGATCCACATATTTTCGGCCACGAAACAGACGACTGCAAAAGCGTGGTAGACACCGCTTCTTAAAAAGTTGGGTACATGGTACCCTAGTGAATGAAAAATTTACGGCAATCTTAACTGATACCCACGATAAATTTCTATGTACCTGGCAGCCCTGGTTAGATTACTTTTCATCAACACAGCTGCCTAGGCGTTTCCTGGAACTGTAATCTGTAGCGGTACACTAACCCTTCTGTAGAGAAACTCCGGGACAGAGATGGCCTCCCTCTTACCCTTTCCCTTTTTTTTTTTCTCTCTCTCTCTTTATTCCTCTTCATCTCCTATTTCTGATTTTCTCCGCTCTCAAATTGGCCCTTTTCCCATAGGCAAGTGCGATACCCTCTATTGGTCCCAAGGACAATGATATCATCTTCAGTTCTGTGGCTCCCAGCTGAAGGCTCCTCTTTTAGGGCATGAGGCTTATCACGATCTCAAGCATGGCACTGATATTTTCTCAACCTTACAATTTAATGTTTCTTGGATAGTCTCTTTACCATTATATCGTTGCTTAATGCTCAGTGTTTATGGAGGGAAACTTCCTTTGAATCTGTACGTGCTATTGTACATTTTCCTTGCACCATGTTAGTGCCTATGTTTTTTATTGTTTCTAATAAAACTCAAGCGAAAGAAAAAAAAGTACTTATTTCTTATAACCATCATCGCCGTCTAGTGGCCATAAAACGGTATTTCTTAGAACCACTTTTTTCATGAATGAAAAACATTTGATCTAAAGAGGAAATAGATTTGATTTTGCCCCATTTACACAGAACAAATGTAAATGCCAGTTTCTCCAAATGAATAGTTATGTTTATAAATGCACCCAGGGGCGTAACGATAGGGGTTGCAGGGGTTGCAATTGCAACCGGGCCCCATGGTCCAGGGGGCCCATGTGCCTCCCTTGTACACCTGAATAGGAGGGATGGCGGGGGGTGGCATTTAGAGGACCCAATCTCCTCCATTTTCCTCTATCCAGTTTACTTGTCTTCTGCTGTTCCCAGGGCCCCTGTGTGCTTCCCTGGTCCCCCTGGGGCCTGCTGCAGAACTTGTGAAAGGGCCCCACTGCAGTACCGTAATAAAGGGACCCACAATAGGAGTAAAGGGCCCCAGGATCAGTGGGAAGAGGAAAGGGCCCTGGCCAGGGGTCGGGGGGCCCTTCATAATTTCTTGCACCGGGGCCCTGAAGG
>BLSH010332037.1:26796-52880 GCA_018402905.1 Glandirana rugosa | reverse complement strand
AAATTAGTCATCTCAAAAACAGACTTTTATGTTATGTTTATGTAATGTAGTGAAAGTTTAAAAATAACAGCATGTTCTTAAAAGTATGTAATCGTTGCATAAACATAAGCTATACCTCTGGTCGTACGTTTTTTATTTATTTTTCTATTAAGTAGGTTATTAGAGTAACACACACGATCCAAATTCAAACCGGTTTAGAATATCGAGTGTTCCGGTAGTCGTGGTTTTGGTGGAGTCCGGAAAGAGATCCCTAATTATATCCAAAGGGGAAAAGGGTGTTGTGGGTGTTAGTAGATGAGCATCTGATGTTGGATGACCATGGAGAAAGCCCTGCATGTGGTGTTCATATGTCAAAGCTTTCTTGCTGGGAAACCTATATTAATCCCTAGAGAAAGGCCTGAGGTGGTTTTGGTGCTGATGGCCTTGTGAGCTATAAGATTTGGCCAAACTTAAACCTAGCACACACAATGAGATTATTGGATGAATTATCTTTTTATTTATTTTTTGCATGCTGGTCTCCATATCGAATACAAATACGTTGCTAATGTATGAAAATTCTTGTACGACAATAAAAATTTGAAAGTGATGTAATGTATTTGTATTGTATTTTCAGACAAAAACTCTACTGATTAAATGAAAATCGTATGATCTGGTATCGTACGAGAACATTTTTGGTATTTCTCCCTTTAGATAATTTCGGACGAAAACTGTGTACTAACGATCAGATTATTGTATGATTGCTTCAAAAGCAATATTTTCTGTATGATATTCTGATTGTCTGTACTAGGCTTAAGTCTAGTGTAAATACACCAAATGGGTGGTATGCTCCCCCATAACACGCCTAGCCCACCAGGAACTAAAATATACCTTTTATTTCACTTAAAGAAAATGCTACTGTATGTGTTTTAAATAGTCCATAGGTACATTGAAAAATACTGTTTACCATTGAAAAAGGGTTGAACTATATCACTCTAATGCATCACTATTAATTGGATAAAAGGGTACACCTCCGGTGCCTAAGGCAAGGCTTCTCAGCTAGGGCTCTTCCAGAGGTTCTTTGAGCAATGAGCAATTTCTGCCTCTCATAAGTTGCAACTGACACAGAAAACTGTGCCAGCCATGCACGAATGGCAAAAAAGTGAAACCCTCATTTAAACCATTGAATGCTTTTGATCCTAACCGGAATATCCATTTGTCTTCTGCTCTCAGAAGTCATTTAACTAAGTCACCCTTCCTTGGGCCCAATTATATATCCTGAATTTTCCAAATTTACAGGCATTCAGGTTTGTCTCAATGCTTTGCCCACACGTGTCTGCAACTGGTCTATCTTTCTTGAGGTTCACATCATTGATATGTTCCAACACTTGCCTTCTGACTGGGGCATAAAGTTATGTATGTCTATTATTAAGTCTAATGTAAAGACACCAATTGGGTGGTATGCTCCCTCATCACACGCCTAACCCACCAGGACCTAAAATATAACTTTTATTTCACGTGAAGAATATGCTACTGTATGTGTTTTACACATATAGTCCATAGGTTCATTGAAATATACTGTTTATCATTGAAAAAAGGGTGAACTATATCACTCTAAAGCATCACTATTAACTGGATAAAAGGGTACACCTCCGGTGCCTAAGACAAGGTTTCTCAGCTAGGGCTCTTCCAGAGGTTATTTGAGCAATGAGTTGCAACTTATGAGAGGCAGAAATTGCTGACACCATTGATCATTTTAGCTATCTGTAAGGGGTAATTCTTCCCAATAACCTAAAGTGTAAGGAGCATTCTTCCCACTGACCATCACACTAATGAGTCATGAGTTTCAAATACACCATCCACTTCAAGAAAACAATTATATATATATATATATATATATTTTGAAGTGGATATGCACTCAGAAAACGAATTATAAAAATGATATATCACCTACATCCTAGTCCTAACGTCATAATTGGTACCACATTAGACCAGAGATTAACAACTCTAAAATACAATAGAACGCTGTTGTTAACTGACACCAGAGCCAGATTTATAAGCGGGCAACATGGGTAACTGCCCTGAGGCCCCAGAATTAACAAAAATAATATAAAACTATATATATATATATATATATATATATATACATATTACAAAAAAAATAATAATCAAATAATATAAAATACATTATAATAAAAACCATTACTTTCTTTTGTTAAACGTACCTTATTAAGTAACATTTTTCCTGCTATCATCTGTAAAAGTTTTTACTCTGGACTGGCATATCGTATTGTTAAAAAAAAAAAAGAATTTTGGCAGCTCAAGTGAAGCACCCATAGACCATTATGACTTTGTGTGTGTGGTTCACATTGTGTTTATCCTAAAACTTTTATAATTCATCCTTGAACATAATTCTTTTATTGTGTATAGACAGCTGGTGGGTACGGTGATGGGAACAGCTTGTGTGCTGACTTACGCCAATTTATTCCTTGGCTGGTGGAAAGACACTATTGTGTTTACTGATAATATATCAAATATAGTCTTATGGACTCAATTTCTAGATGATGTATTTCATTATGTGTAATGGTTTGAATGAAGCATTTGGCAGTTTTGTAGCATGACTAAATAACAATGTAATAGAGATATTTTTCATACAGAAAGATACGATCGACTTCTTGGCTCTCAAAATCAGCAGAGGGGAAAGGGGAGAAAACTAGACAACTGTAGACTGTAAACCAACAGTAATGAATAGTCTTTTGCACTGGGGCAGTCATCACCCAAAAGTCATTAAACTGGGGATACCCACGGTTAAATTTATGCGAGCAAGGCACAACTTTTCCACTCAACAAGCCTATGAATTAGAGAGCAGAAGGCTTTTTGATAGGTTTATAAAGAGAGGATATCCTAAAAGGGATTTGTTGAAATCATTTAATAATATAAAGGAAAAAGCAAGTGATTTAAGTAATAATTAGAAAATAAAAGATGAAGGTGGGGGTCAAACATGCATAACTGGCACACATTCATGTCAATCGGCCATTTCTGACCTTCCTCTGATACACAAAAGAATTTGCCTTTTTGTTACTAGGAAATTACTTAGAACCCCCCTAAGCATTATATATTTTTTAAGCAATGACCCTAGAGAATACAATAGTTGTTGTTGCAATTTTTTATGTCACACAATATTTGCGCAGCAGTTTATCAAACACAAATTTTCAGGAAAAAATACACTTGAATGAGTTCTAGTAAACACAAACACAATATTATACTCAATTTTTGGTAAACATTAAGGATGATGTTATGCTGATTAAATAGATACCTAACATGTCATGCTTTAAAAATACATAAGCCCGTGGAACAGTGCCAAACTACGGTACCTAAAAATCTCCACAGGGAACCCTTTAAAGCCGTTACAGGTTAGAGTTTGACAGAAGGTCTGTCTCTAGAATTATTTGACTTTCACAGCAATACCTCAGATGTGTGGTACGATCGCCGTTTACATATGTGTGCTGGACCTAAGTGCACGTTCACCTTTGCACGTGAGCACAGTCGGACAGGGGGGCTTTAAAAAAAATGTTTTACTATTTATTTTGTTTGCATTTTTTGTACACTGTACCTTTATTCATTTTTTTTATCAACTTTATGTCTGTCACAAGGGATGAACAAGAGGGATGAGCATAGGCTGTGACAGGTCCTCTTTATGAATAGGTCTATGAGACCTCAGATCTCCCTTCTGGCCTCCACAGCATCTGATCACACTGAGATTAGTGTGATCAGATGCTTTTACAAGCCGGTAATGGCTTGTTTACATCAGTCCGAAGCCAGAAGTGATTAAATGCTTCTCACTTCTGGATCTGATGTCACATAGTGAGGGTAACAACATCAGTTCCTCTCACTGTGTCCCAGGAATCGGATGCCACCGGATGCATTCTTGCCAGGCTCCCTGATGGGGAGGGAGGGCTTGGTAAAGGCGGTGGCGGGAGGGGGGGCCTCCTGCAAAAGTCATCCAGCGGCTGTATAGCCACTAGGATTACTTTTACATTGTAGAGAATCACCAGCAGCACAGATTCTTACCAGGATCATGACTGCAGCTGCAGTCATGATCCTGGTGCAACCACTTCAATCTGAGGCCGTTTATAAACAGCCTAAGGACAGGAAGTGGTTAATAAGGTAAAGGAAAAATCACATGATTTGGTAATGAGTAGGTAAATAAAAGATGAAGGTAGGGGTCATAATTGGCACACATTTTCGTCAATTGGGTGACATCTACAATTTAATAAGAAAATATTGGCCAATTTTGCTAAAAGAAAAGGGCCTGCATGAACACTCACCTGCTAACCCATTCTGACAGGGAAGAAATCTACAAGGTATTTTAGTGCATAGCCATTTAGATATTCTCCCAGTAAGGGGACATATATTAACCCGACTACCAGAAAAAGCAAAAGGTTCTCACCATTGTGGTGACAGTGAAAGAATTCACAAATCCCAAGACAGGAGAAAACATTGAAATTAGGTTGTTCTACAATTGCAGCATACCATACATAACTGCCCATGCCCCCGATTAAATGTTGGAAAGACTATTCAACAATTCAGAAGGCAGGTGTTGGAACATATCAATGATGTGAACCTCAAGAAAGATAGACCAGTTGCTAGACACGTGTGGGCAAAGCATTGAGGCAAACCTGAATGCCTGAAATTTTGAGAAATTCAGGATATATAATTAGGCCCAAGGAAGGGTAACTTGGATAAATGACCTCTGAGAGCAGAAGACAAATGGATATTCTGGTTAGGATCAAAAGCATTCAATGCTTTAAATGAGGGTTTCACTTTTTTGCCATTCGTGCATGGCTGACACAGTTTTGTGTTTGATTTTACGGTTGTTAATTTCTGATCTGATGAGGTAACAATTATGACGTTAGGACTAGGATGTAGGTGGTATATCATTTTTATAAGTAGGTTTCTAAGTGCATAACTACTTTAAAAAATATATATACGTCAATGTTTTATTGAAGTGGATGGTGTGTTAGACTGAAGAGATGTTTTAGCTGTGATAATTCCCCAGTTTGGTTCTTGATCTATTTAACAATTAGGATTCTGGGTTCATACACCAATAAATTGAAATTGGGTAGACCAGATTGTATGTAATTGGTTGTGCCACAGGTAGAGGGTGCTGTGAAAGTAGAGCCCTAAGTGGGATATAAATAGAGGCAGTGTATAGCCTTCAGTCACCAATAAAGGGTAACTAGTCAATAGAATCCTATGTGTTATTAAATTAAAGGTGAAGCATGGTTTAATTTATATGCTAGTCTGTTTTTGCTATCTTTTTTCCATTGGTGTAGATTGCCCTTCACTTCCTGTCCTGTTGACACAACAGATGCTAAGGGGAAATATCTCCAAGTAAAGGAAACCCCCTCTCAGACAGTTGTTATAAGAAACAAGAATCTACATTGGGAAATTTCTTTCCAGAAAAACTGTCCACATTGGAAGATTATTCACGAGAACATGCATCCAAATTGCCATTGGAACAGGTATCCACATTGGGACATTACCCACCGGAACAAGTGTACACATCGGTGCATTTCACACTGTAATAAGCATCCACATTGGGAGATTTTCAATCAGAACAACTGTCCACATAGAAAGATGTCCTACAGAGAATGTCCACATGGTTGATTTTTCACTGGAGCAAATGACCACATTTGGAGATATCCCATCTGAACAAGTGTTTACACTGGGAGATTTCCCACTAAAAGAGCCCACAGTGGTAGATAACTCGCCGGAACAAGTGCCCAAATTGGGAGATTTCCCATCTGAATAAGTGCCCACGTCAGGAGATTTCCCATCTGAACAAGTGTCCACATTGGGGATTTCCTACCGAAACAAGTGGCCACTTTGAGAGATTTAATATCTGAGCAGTTGTCCACATTGGGGAATTCCCCACCTTAATAAGCATCCACATTGGCAGATTTCCCATCAGAACAAGTGTCCACATAGAAAGATTTCCTACAGAGAATGTCCACGGTTGACTTTCCACTGGAACAAGTGTCGTCATCAGGAAATTTACCAATGGATCAACTGTCTACATTGGGGGATTTTTTTCATTGGGACATGTGTCCTGTCCACAGTGGGAGATTTCTCACTACAACAAATATCCACTTTGGAAAATATCTCACTGGAACAAGTGCCCAAATTGGGAGATATCCCATCTGAACAAGTGTTCACATTAGAAGATTACCCACCAAAAGTGCCCATAGTGGGACATTTCTCACTGGAAGAAGTACCCAAATTGGGAGATATCCCATCTGAACAAGTGCCCACAGTGGAAGATTCTTCACCAAAAATACCCACGGTGGGAGATTTTTCTCATCAAAAGTGCCCACAGTGAGAGATTCCTCACTGGAACAAGTGCCGAAATTGGGTGATATCCAGGGGAGGGCTGGGCCAGGGGGCAGGGTGGCAATTGCCCCCCAGGCCACCTCAACTTACATTCGAAATGGCTGGCGGCTGTTGCCCACTGACAATATTTTCTTTTTGTGGAGGAAGTAGGGGCCAGGGGCATGGCCGCCATCTAACTGCAAGCTGAGGGGGTCACCCAGGGCCGGCCCTACCATGGATGATGTCTATTATAGGAGCCAGTCCAGAAGACTTGCATATGACAGCATCCATGCCAGGTAAGCATGAGATCCCCGCTCTGTAATCTGGCAGCTCTCCTCTTTCTGCATTGCAGGCTGCGTTGGATAGGCACTGGTGAGGCTGCATTGATGGGCACTGATGAGGCTGCAGGGTACTGATGAGGCTGCATTGATGGGCACTAATGAGGCTGCACCTCCTTTGTTGCTATTAACAGTAAATTATGTTGCCAAATTGTATCATATTTGTCTTGCTTCATAACATCAATATCTATTATAAAACCCGGTGGGCATGGATGGTGAGTGGATTCGGTGGTTCAATGGGCCACTTTACTGGACTTGCCCCCCAGGCCTAAGGCTGCCAGCCCTCCCCTGGCGATATCCCATCTGAACAAGTGCCCACAGTGGGAGATTTCTAACCGGAACAAGTGTTCACATTAGGAGATTTCACACTAAAAGTGCCCACAGTAGGAGATTTCTCACTGGAACAAGTCCCCACATTGGGAGATTTCCCATCTGAACAAGTGCCCACAGTGGGAGATTTCTCACTGGAACAAGTCCCCACATCTGAACAAGTGTCCACATTGGGAAATTTCCCCTCTATTCTTGTTCATGTGATAATTTTAAAATAATGTATTCTCCATCAATTTTAGTCCCACTAACAACAGTCATCAGGACAAATAGAGTGAATGGATCTCCCTAATAGGGACACAAATAGCAGTAAAAACGTAAACAAGGGTTCTAACCCTTCACCGCTTTATCCAAAACTAGAAAAAAAGACTTTGGCCTTACATATTGTATACACTAAAGGGTTACTACAAATATGACAAACAAGCTACTAACAGTTTTGTGACATACTAAAAACAATCATTAGCATGGATGAAGCCCTCATACCATTACAGAAAGTGTGAAATATACCACCCATGTGTGTTGCTGTATTACACACAAAGAAAAAGCATCAGAATGCCTCTATGCGATTTCTGAGTGGATAGTCAGCTCCCTGTTGAAAAATATTATTCTAGTTTTAAAATACTTTTGTTCTAATAAACCTCATCCTGCTATCAGTACATTTATATGAATTATGCAAAGGGCATCTAATAGAATAGACCAGTGATGGCAAACCTTGGCACCCCAGATGTTTTGGAACTACAGTTCCCATGATGCTCAACTACACTGCAGAGTGTATGCGCATCATGGGAAATGTAGTTCCACAACATCTGGGGTGCCACGGTTCTCCATCACTGGAATAGACTATTATGAAATATATTACATTTCCTTTAACTCTCTTGAAGAAGCACATTGTTGATCTGCAAATAATGTAGAGGTACCCGCTGTATTGCCCTGTATATCTATGGCAAAAGCTGAATATAATATAACAAACGAGACTGTATGGAACAGAATACTGGTGTATTAGCAGAAACGTTTATGTCCAGCAAGTTTAGGGGCAAGAAAGAAAGAAATCTGTATTAATGCAAATTACTTAATTTACTTGAAATTACTATTTTTTTATAATTCACATGTATAATGTGTTTTATACTGTATAATCTATTTACTGCCTCTAATTTTTAACAGAAATAGAAAGTGATATTTTTTTACTGCTATAAGAGAATTAATTAATTTTAATTACACATATGGAGAAACATAGAAGAGTGACGGCAATGCATCAAGTGATCCAATAAGTATGCCCTATTTTTTTTTTACTTTTTTTGTCTGAGTATAGATCAAGGTTTGTCCCAAACATGTTTGAATCCACCTACTGTTGACTGACTCATTACCTCTGCTGAAAGTCTATTCCAAGCATCAACTACCCTTTCGGAAAAATAATGATTTCTGAGATCCATTTTGAACTTTCCTCCTGCTGTTTTGAGGTCATGTCCCCATGTTCTTGATTTTGGTTTCATATTGGAAAAACTGCTCTCCTGAACCCTATTCACCCTTTGGTGTATTTAAAGGTTTCAATAGTGTCTCCCTTTTCCTTCTTTCCTCCAAACTATACATATGAAGTTCCTGAAGTTTCTCCAGATGTGTTTTATCCCCCAGACCTTTCACCATTTTTGTCGCTCGTCTCTGGACTCGTTTTCTCATATCAATATCTTTTGGTTAAAGAGATCTCCATAACTGGACATAGTATTCTAAATGAGATCTGATTAAAGATATATAAAAAGGAATCAGAACCTTCTTCCTCCTGCTGGTGATGCCTCGAGTAATGCATCCCATAATTAATTCAGTACCACTAAAGTCCCAATAGGGTCATAGAGAGGCACTTATTTTTGATACAGAACATTGGCAAGCATTGTATGAAATAAATATATATATATATATTTTTTGCAAATAATACCTCCCAATGCCCAGTATGCAAAAAAATTATACTAGTCAAAAATAAGTGTAGTTCTTTTGTGGGACATTAGCGGTTTACAGGTATAAAAAAAGTATTACAGAAGCATTGCTTTGCTTACGTATAATAGATTTTATGTACATATAAAAAAAAATTGTTCTTACCCGTTGAATGAGACCGATGCATCCTCGCTCTTGCTCTGTATCTTTAAGAATGCCACCAGTGCCCTGGACTTCACCTTCTTTCTATTGCTGTTCCTTTTGGTCTCTGATCCAGATCTCTCCACTATCCCTTCCCAAGGTCCTCTAAGTCTTCCCCCCCTTTCTCTCACTACATGGGCTCCCCTGCTGTGACAACTGATGTCTACATGACAAGGGCTGAGCAGGCCTTTTAGGAATGCCAGAAAGGTTCAGCAGGAAGATGTCCTGGTCTCAATCAATAGCTCATAATGAGATTATTGTCCTGGTGACAAAACCACACTCAGCACCTGCACATATGTGAGTGTAGAAGATAGAGGTACTGCTGATGGGACCGTCCCCAGGAGCCCCAGAAGCGGCATGGAACGCACACTCAGGGCAGGTGCTTCACTATCCTGCACTTGGCGATGCCTCATCTATCTTTGGGCTGCCACTTGCAGTCACACTTTGTAATAAGTTCCATTAATCTTCCATTGACAGGCCTGATTAATTAATAGCTTCCAGCAAAAGAGACAAAGCTAGTTCATCAGAAACATTGATCATAACTTTGTTTTCTTGAACAAGATCATAACTAGCTGCAATAAGAGACCTTCCTTTTAAAATATAAGTTGTTTTATGGAAAGGTGACAGTAATGGTATTCACAACAAAGGTTTCATATCTAAACGGAAAATGAAGATATGAGACTTTGTATTAAAGGAGACCTCTGCTTAGAGAAAGTGCTGGCATTGCAGGCTTCCTTCTGAAAATTCTAGCTGCCTGTTCATGGTGTAAAAGAGATGCTGGCTTGGAATAAGCATATAGATTTGGAAAAGCAAAGTGAATTCAGTACTCCTAATCCGCATTCCCAGTTATTGAGATTGGACTAGCATGGCAGAGGACTATTACCCCTGGTTCACACTGGTGTGGCTTTGGAATGGTGCTGCTTCAGCACCATTTAAAGCCGCAGATCGGTGTGATTTGCACTGCTGATTTCATTGCGGCTTGCAACTTCATTTAACAGAAGGCTATGCAAGTCACAATGGAATAGGAAAACAGTAGTGCAGGAACCTTCAAATCGCATCAGCGTGAACGGGGGTTTAGGGCCTTTGCACAAGGGCTGTCCAGCTGCAGTGGGTCCTTCCTGGCATTTTAGTGCACCTGGCAGCATCCAGCCCTGCTGCACGTAGAAGACCTGTGCCCTGGACCTTCACCCCTGAACACATAGGATGTCAAATGCTGGTACCAAACGGTACATCGGTCAGCCCCGTCCAGCCACAGACCTGTCCCCTACCTCTAAATTACCTTGTCACCACTACTGAAAGTGGTTGTAAACCTCAGACATTAAATATGAACAAAGCATATCCCTCTATTGTGTGTACTTGTCTCTGTTAAGAGCACTAAGTGTCATTTCTGTCTGCTGCTTCTGCTTCTTTCCTCTGCTATCATTATGAATCATTTCTGGCAAAGTTTCCTGACACCAAGAGAAAAATGGTGATGGGGAGGGACTAGGGTTGCCACCTCATCCCTTTAAACCCGAACACATATTACTTACACAGGTTCTGTGGCTGATTAAGGTGGTAATTAAACTCACTTGGTGCCTTATCTGCATTAAATTAGCCTCAGAACCTGTGTAATTCATATGTTTTTTGGGTTTAAAGGGATGAGGTGGCAACCCTAGGAGGGACCTCCAGCTGATTGACAGCCTCAGCTCTGTTCCTGTGTGACGGGGGGGGGGGGGGGTGTCCCTTCCCTCCAATCAGCTCTCAGAGCTCTCTTCACCTTGTGGTAATACACAGTATGTGCGTTAGCGCATTGCAGTGCCATTCATTTGAATAAAGACCCATCACAATAATCCAACAGACCTCCTATTCTCATGCACTGCAGCACACTGCCATGTGTTGTGGTGTGCAGAGTAGGAAAAAATACTATGTGTATTTTTATGTTCATTCTGGTGTGCTGGAAGCCTATTAATATGAGTGACATAATGCATTAATACTATGCATAAGAAGAACGGCAGTGTGAATAAGTCCTTAAAGTGTTAGTTCACCTTTACCACTTACCTCTGGGTCTCTGAGCTGTCCGCACCCCCGCAGCTGCTCTAGTGGCCTGGGGACTCGAAAATCCCTGCTCTTCTCCACACAGCGCTTCCAGGAAAGACCAGATCTGATTGGCCATTGCGGTCACAGTGACTTGCTCTGGTCCATCCCATTTTTGTAAAGGTGAACTAACCTTTTAGAAGGTAAAACCAACCTTTTTCTTTTTTAGTTTTGAAAGGGCTAGGAAAGGATCAGAGCCTTTGTAAGGTTTCTATTGTTAAAAGCAAATTCTCCTGCGCTGAACAGTAATGCGACCGCAATGACAGTGGCATGAAATTGGTGGATCACAAGGGAAGGACAGGCCTTGCTGTTGAAGATAGGCATACAGGAGATAGGAGAGCTGAGAGTGACATAGCCTGCATAGACCATGGGGCTCTCAAGATAAGCTATATACAGAGGGAGTCAGTACACAGGGGGGAAGTGATGACCTGGCATTATTAAACAGGTATTTTAGGGGATACAGAGGGACAATTTAAAAAGCAAAAGCACCATTCTGCTAATTGCACATTAAAGAGACAGGAGCAGCATTTTTCTCCTACGTTCACTGACAGACGCAGCCCTTCATTGACAAGTGGGGTTATATGCACATCCTACCAGGAGTAGACTAGGCAAATAAAAAGAAAGCAAGCTAACCCCTCCCAGGGAGCCGTTCTCTCTCTCACATATAACCCCCCTGCTCTGCATAGCATAGCAGTTTTATTATGCCTAGTGCAAGGAGTTAGACCTGGTTCCCTTATGCGATCTGGGGTTTCCCTTTTTTGCTTTCTCAAGCTATCTGATGAAGACTGCAATCAAGAAGCCGGCTGGGGCATAGAGGATATCCAGAATCCTGAACTTTCCCCAGCGCGGCCGACCGATGCGCACTACCCTTAGCCTTGGCAGGGTCCGCCTCATCGTGCCCGTTCCATGCGGGTGGCCAGTGGGTGATCCCCATTTGCGCCAAGTGACCGGACCTTGTTCCAGTCCAGGGGCCTATGGCCTGCAGCATCCCTCTCCGGCAGTGGGAGGAAGGTCTGCAACCTGGTGGCTACCCGCGATGCCCGTCGGACTGGTGAGTGACCCCCTCTCCCCCCCTAGGGGCGTGGAGGGGGGGGGCTGGGCAATTGTTAGCGGTCTGGAACCAGCCAGTGGAGGGTTTTTTCTAGGGCTCAGGTCTCCCCTGGGTGTCCTCGCCCCTCTCCTACACCCCTTCCCCCCCCCCCCCACACCGCACCACACCCCGCGCCTTAGAAGCCGCCATGCGGCGATCCGCCGCCATTTTTCCGTAGCCGCTGCCATTTTGTTGGTGTTTCGGCCTCTAGTGTCGAACGGCGGCCATTTTGCCGTAGTCGCGCCCTGTATTACAGGCTTTTGGCCTCTTCTGACCGCTCGGCAGCCATTTCGGATGTGCCTGGGAGGAAAAACGTGCGTTTTAGCCAATGCTTCCTCTTTCACCCTGGGACAGCGCAGGCTCTCTGACTGGCGGTCACTAGCACTCCTACTGGGATGCAGCGCTTTGAGTGGCAACAAACAGCAAGTATAGCTGGGCTCTCCCTGGGGTGCTGGTAGCGGTGGGTGCAGTCCTCCTGGGTTTGCCCCCTGGTTGATCTGTGGGGCAGCGGTGGGCTGCATTGTGGGGGTGTCAGGGCCTTTCCCCCTGTCAGTATAGGGGGGTGCAATGGCGGCTGAATCTGTGTGCAACTGAGTTGCAAAACGAGTTGAATGGCGGGAGGCCGCTTGAGGCGACGCAACGAGCAGACCATCTGATAGAGGGTCTTCGGTACCTGTGTGACGCAGCTCTGGACCTGCTCCCCATGTTGTCTAAAATGTCGGTTTTCGCAGTCATTATCAGACAGGTGCTTTGGTTACGCTCTTGGTCGGGTGACCATGCGTCTAAGAAGGGTCTCACGGATCTCCCCTTTCAGGGCGGTCAGCTCTTTGGGGAACAGTTGGATGAAATCATTAGGGATTTCACTGGGGGGGAAGAGTACTTTTCTCCCGAAGCCCAGGCGGCGGGAGTTCCGTCGTAAGCAGGGCCCTGCTCCTTCGGGTCAGAAGAGGTTTTTTTTGTGCGCCAGGTGCAGCGGGCAAGGGTTTGAGGCCCGGCAAGTCTGTCTCTGGGCCCGGTAAATGACCCTGGCAGCCCAAGAGCGAAAAGGCAGAGGATAAGTCCTCCTCCGCATGATGGGTTGCCCCCACCCGATTCTCACGGGTTCGCAGACAGGTGGACTGCCCGCATTTCCGACCGGTGGGTGCAGGAAGTGGTGTCCTCCGTGTACAGGATAGAGTTCAGCACTCTACCCCCAGACAGGTTCTTCCCATCGAACTTGAGACTCCCTCAGGGGCGTCGGAAGGCTCTCTTAGGGGCTACCCAAAAAGGGGGGGTCAGGCCAGTTCTGGACCTAACAGCGCTAAACCACTTTGTGAAGGCGCGAAAATTCAGAATGGAATCTGTTTGTTCAGTCGTGGCCGCCCTACACCAAGGGGACTTCATGGCGTCTCTGGATATCAGGGACGCGTACCTCCATGTTCCCATTTGTCTCCGGCACCAGCGTTCCCTGCGCTTTGCGGTGGGAGATCTGCATTACCAATTCGTGGCACTTCCCTTCGGTCTGGCTTTGGCCCCGCGGGTGTTCACTAAGCTGGTGGCTCCGGTGCTGGCGTTATTGAGGCAGAGAGGCATCGCGGTGGTAGCTTACCTCGACGACTTACTCCTGAGAGCAGAGTCTGCCTCGGCTCTGGAGGAGAACGTGGCTATCACCATGGCCTCGTTGAAAGACTTTGGCTGGCTGATCAACTTGCAGAAGTCGACATTGACCCCGTCCTGTCGCCTGGAATACCTGGGTCTGATTCTGGACACGGAGCAGGCGAAGATGTTCTTACCTCCGGCCAAGTTACTGACGCTGCAAGCAGCGGTGCGAACCCTGCCATCATGCCGGTGGTCCTCCTTATGGTTCAGTATGCGGGTGTTGGGGCTCATGGTTTCAGCCTTCGAGGCGGTACCTTACGCCCAGAGTCACACTCGGCTCCTACAACGAGCGATTCTGTCATGGTGGGACAAGTCTCCGCTGTCCCTGGACCAGCTGATCAGATTGGATCATCAGACCAGAGGGTCGTTGGCCTGGTGGCTTCGGGCCCCGGCTCTAACGCTGGGGAAGTCTTTTCTTCCCCTGACTTGGTCGATAGTCAAGACGGACGCCAGCCTATCGGGCTGGGGGGGTCCTGGGGCAGCTATCTGCTCAGGGCCGTTGGTCGGCGCAGGAATCCCGCCTTCTGATCAATGTGCTGGAGTTGAGGGCGATCAGGCTCTGCCTCTCCCACTGGACGGTAAGGTTGCGCGGCCTCCCGGTTCGGGCTCAGTCGGACAACGCCACGGCAGTGGCGTATATGAACCATCAGGGCGGAACGAGGAGCTCGGCAGCGGCTGCGGAAGCGGCTCTCATTCTGCGATGGGCAGAACTTCACGTATTGGCAATCTCCGCCATTTACATTCCGGGCGTAGAGAATTGGCAGGCGGACTTTCTCAGTCGCCAGACACTGGATCAGGGGGAATGGTCCCTACATCCAGATTTTCCACAAGTGGGGCACGCCAGATGTGGACCTCATGGCGTCCAGGTTCAATCACAAGGTGCAGACCTTCGTGTGCAGAACAAGGGACCCGTTGGCGGCCACCACGGACTCGTTGGTAGTGCCCTGGGGTCGGTAATGGCTCCTGTACGCCTTCCCTTCAATCAAGCTTCTACCGTGGCTCCTGCGCAGGGTAGAAGCGGAGGGGATTCAGACAATCCTGGTAGCTCCGGATTGGCCTCGGCGCCCTTGGTACGCTGACGTGGTGCGAATGGGGGCAGATGTTCCCTGGCGTCTTCTGCTGCGCGAAGATCTGCTGTCTCAGGGACCCATCTTGCACCCTGCTTTACCCTCGCTGGCTTTGACGGCTTGGCCATTGAGTCCCAGGTGATGAGGGATAGGGGTGTCGCTGACTCTGTGATCCCTACCATGCTTAGAGCGCGCAAGTGTACTTCGCGCAGGATTTATCATCGCACCTGGAAGGCCTATATTGCCTGGTGTGAGGCGGGGGGTTGGAACCCTCGCTCTTATGTTGTGTCCCGGGTCCTGACTTTTTTGCAGCAGGGCCTGGATAAAAAATTGGCATTGAGTACTCCCAAGGATCAGATTTCAGCTCTGGCGATTCTCTTTCAACGGCCTTTGGCGTCACATTCGCTGATACGTACATTTATACAGGGTGTACGACATGTGGCTCCTCAGGTACGGTCACCTTTGGCGCCATGGGATTTGAATTTGGTGCTTTCTGTCCTGCAGAAACCGCCATATGAGAAGATCAGGGATATTCCCTTACAATTGCTGTCACAAAAAGTGGCTTTCCTGGTGGCCATTACATCTGCTAGGCGGGTGTCTGAGTTGGCAGCGTTGTCCTGCAAGTCTCCGTACCTAGTCCTTCATAAGGACAAGGCGGTCTTGCACCCTTCTCCTCCGTTTCTACCAAAGGTGGTTTCTTCTTTTCACATTAATGAAGATATTGTTCTTCCTTCATTATGTCCGCACCCGTCGCATCCCAAGGAATTTGAGTTAAATTGCTTGGATGTCGTGAGGGGTTTGCGGGTGTACTTGGCGGCTACAGCTTCCTTTCGGAAGTCTGATGCGTTGTTTGTGCTGACGGATGGTCCGCACAAAGGATTGGCGGCCTCGTCGGCCACTGTTTCCCGTTGGATCAGACAGACCGTGACCCATTCGTATACTGTTCGGGGAAAAGTACCCCCTTTTCCAGTCACGGCTCATTCCACCAGGGCAGTTAGCACTTCTTGGGCTTTCAGACACCAGGCTTCGGTGTCACAGGTGTGCACACGTTTACCAAGTTTTACAAAGTTGATATTTCAGCATCCGCAGATGCTGCCTTTGGCCGCAAAGTTTTGCAGGTTGCTGTATAGGCACGGCTGGCACCTCCTGAGAGGACTCTGTTGGGTACAGTTGTTGTTGTTTACCCACCCCTCTTGACTGACACAGCTTTGGGGCATCCCCACTTGTCAATGAAGGGCTGCATCTGTCAGTGAACGTAGGAGAAAAAGGGGTTTTATTAAAACTTACCGTAAAATCCTTTTCTCTGAGTTCACTGACAGACGCAGCACCCACCCACCTGCGTTGCATTTGTACGGCTTGTCACAAACTGATATGCTATGCAGAGCAGGGGGGTTATATGTGAGAGAGAGGACAGCCCCCTGGAAGGGGTCAGCTTGCTTTCTATTTGCCTAGTCTACTCCTGGTAGGATGTGCATATAACCCCACTTGTCAATGAAGGGCTGCGTCTGTCAGTGAACTCAGAGAAAAGGATTTTACGGTAAGTTTTAATAAAATCCCTTTTTTTGGGTTAACAAACGCTAAAAAATCTCACCTCTGTCCTGCCCCAACCTAGCCACTGCTATCTACAATAAATCCCTGTCCTCCACCCTGGACAAGCTTGCTCCCCTCACTACACACAAAATCAGGCCTCAACCCCTGCAACCCTGGCAAACAAACGACACCAGGAACCTCAAAAAGCGTAGCCGCGCCCTTGAGCGTCTGTGGCACAAGACTAAGTCTCTCAAAGACTTCAACCAATACAAATCTGCCCCCCATAAATACAATTCTTGCCTCCACACTGCCAAGCAGACCTATTTTACCACTCTTATTAACACCTTCTCATCCAGTCCCCGTCAACTCTTCTCTACCTTCAACTCCCTACTTCGACCTCCACTGCTTCCGCCCACTAACTCACTCACTGCCCAGGAGGTTGCTAACCACTTCAAAAGCAAGATTTACACAATTCATGACGAAATCTCCACTCTACAGGCATCCTCCCCAGTTGACACCCCATGTCAACAAGCACAATCGACACTATCCTTATTCAAACCCGCTACTATAAACGAGGTTGCTAAACTCCTTTCTAACATCCACCAAACCACCTGTCCACTGGACACTATTCCCTCTCAAATACTATGCTCACCCTCTGCACTCTCTAACCCACATCTTCAATCTCTCCCTCTCTTCTGGCATCTTCCCCAATGCTCTAAAACATGCATTGGTCACCCCCATACTCAAAAAGCCATCCCCGTACCCTACCGATCTAAACAATCTGCGCCCTATCTCCTTGCTCCCCTTTTCTTCCAAACTCCTGGAACACCTAGTCTACAACCAACTGAGTGACCACCTTGTTAAGAGTAACCTTCTGGACCCCCTTCAATCTGGATTTCGCCCTCAACACTCCACAGAAACTGCCCTTCTTAAACTCCAAAATGACCTACTAACTGCAAAAACGAATGGACACTTCTCTATACTCCTACTCCTGGACCTTTCTGCTGCCTTTGATACTGTCGACCACTCCCTCCTCCTCAAAAAACTTTACTCCCTCGGTCTTCGTGACTGTGCTCTTCAGTGGCTCTCGTCCTACCTATCCGATCGCACTTTCAGCGTAACCTACAATTCTACCTCCTCCTCTCCTCTTCCCTTCTCTGTTGGGGTCCCCCAAGGTTCTGTCCTTGGACCCCTCTTATTATCAATATACACCTCTTCCCTGGGTCGGCTGATAGCCTCCCACGGCTTTCAATATCATTTCTACGCTGACGATACCCAAATCTACCTCTCCACCCCCCAACTCACCCCATCAGTCTCCTCACGTATCACTAGCTTATTAATAGACATATCTGCCTGGATGTCACACCACTTTCTTAAACTCAACTTGTCCAAAACTGAACTCATAATATTTCCTCTCCCACGTTCCATTTCCCCCGACTTCTCTGTCAAGAGCAATGGCACAACCATCCACCCATCCCCACATGTCAGGGTGCTTGGTGTTATCCTGGACTCTGAACTCTCCTTTTGGCCCCACATCCAATCACTTTCTAAGGCTTGCCGCCTCAATCTCCGCAACATCTCTAAAATACGTAATTTCCTAACCAAAGAAACCACAAATCTCCTGATTCACTCCCTGGTCATCTCTTGTCTCGACTACTGCAACTCCATCCTCACTGGTCTACCTTTAAATAGACTAGCCCCTCTCCAGTCCATCATGAATGCCGCTGCCAGACTCATCCGCCTTACAAAGCGTTCAACGTCTGCCACCCCCCTCTGCCAATCCCTCCATTGGCTGCCACTCGCCCAACAAATTAAATTCAAAATACTAACAATCAGGTACAAAGCCATCCACAACTCTGCTCCCAGCTACATCACCAACCTTGTCTCAAAATACCAACCTAACCGTCCTCTTTGCTCCTCCCAAGACCTCCTGCTCTCCAGCTCCCTCATCACCTCCTCTCATACTCGCCTCCAAGACTTCTCCCGAGCCTCTCCCATCCTCTGGAACTCCCTACCCCAATCGGTCAGAATGTCCCCAAATTTATCCACCTTCAAGCGATCCCTGAAAACTTTTCTCTTCAGGGAAGCCTATCCTGCCACCACCTAACAACTACACTCCTTATTTTCTCAATCAGCTCATCCCCCGCAGTTTACTGCCCTTTCGTATCATTCAACCCTCCCTCTTAGATTGTAAGCTCTAACGAGCAGGGCCCTCTGATTCCTCCTGTATTGAATTGTATTGTAATTGTACTGTCTGCCCTAATATTGTAAAGCACTGCGCAAACTGTCGGCGCTATATAAATCCTGTATAATAATAATAATAAATATTTTTAGCTATACATACACTGTAAGTGCTTGTGCAGGTGGGCAAAGGCAGTGTGCTGTTAAGTGCATTCAGCTTGAATATGAGTTGTCTCTCAAACCTTCCAACCTTTTTCTGGATCTGTTGTTTTTGCATTTCTATTAGCATTAATGGGGAGAGAAGCAGTTATGACATGAACAGATGTATGTGAACACTGGCCCTTAGTGAGAAGTCTGGCTCAAACTTTGCAGTGCTTCTCCCCTTGCAAGTGATAATGCTCAGTGCCTGGCAATAGGTTGCTCAGACATCAAGCATTGCGGAATGGGTATCAGAGCTGCACGATTAATCGTTAAAGAATCGAGATCGTGATTCAACCCCCCCTTACGATCTTGAAACAGATTTCAATGCAGAGCCGTTCTCTGCTCACAGCTGACAGCTGTCAAAAAAAAAAAAAAAAAAACAGGCAGCCTGCCAAGTTTATCATAACATGGCTTGAGATAAAGAGAAAAGTAGCGCCCCCATAGTAATAGGTGCTTTTTATAGTAGATTTTTTTGCTAGGAGAGGCAAATTTAGTCAGGCCTGACAATAAGTGCAGGCCTGAATGTTTTTATCTGAGCAGGGGAGTCTCCTAGGAAGAGCTGGAGATTGCAGGAAGGAACACCCCTTGGATATTCCTCCCCTTTGTTTCTAGAAGGCTCTGGAAAAGGGGATGGAACAGAAGGTGTCACTTTCTGAGGTATGTTACGGAGCCCTGACCAATCCCCAACCTGGATTAGAGGGGGTAGGCCTCCTTAAATACTGTAATCTGCCCAGCAGGGGGGAGGAGAGTGTCGGGTGGAAGAGTGGAGATGTAGCAGAAGTTGCTGAGGCCTCACCAGGGAGCCCCTAGTCTGGGGGGTGACCTTGAAGCCTGGTGGCTCGGGTGCAGCCAGGTGTTGAGTTGGATCCTGGAGCAGCACGAGGGAGCGGGTGAACAGCAAAGAGGCTACAGAGCGACTCTTTAAAGGATCCACAGGTGTCAGTGAATGGCAGACCCTGGGAGCTGGATAAGAAAACTGAAGCAGGCTGGGAGGTGATAGTGGACAGTCTGTGGAGATTGGAGGAGCCAGTCAGGGGAGTAGTGCCATGGAACAGGCCGGAGTGGCCTGGAGGAGGATGGGCTGGGAGCAGTACTCCAGCTATATCTGGCTAGCACCAACGTACTTGGCAACACCCTGAAGGCCCGTGGCTTCACAATCCGGGAGCCCATGGACCTTGCCTGTAATGGGCAGTCCAGAGGTCCTGCTGGCAGAAATGCATGCCTCATCATGTGCTAGCTGTGGTGGAGGTATGAGTGTCATGGAGGTCTGATAAATTGCCTTTCAGGCCTGGAAGAACGAGTAATGCGCAGGAGAGAAATACGGAGTGGAAAAGTCAGAAAATGTTAGTGTTGGAGGAAGAGGAGTGTGTATACTGCTGGTGTATATAGTATGGTCCCATTTACTGATCTATTGGGCATCCCACAGTTATCTCTACCCCACCCAAGTTTATTCCCCCAATAAAACAACAAATCAAAGTACCGGCTTGTTACGTGACTCCGGATGTGAGGAAAGTGTGTGATTGAGGGCAGAGTGACAGGTGAACCGCAACTTCCAGCCACCCCTAAAGGGGACATTGGCTACAGAAACATTGTAATTTAGTTCTTTTAGATCAAAGGGATGAACTTTGGTCTCTAAATGAGGTCAGTTTTTGGGGGGGGGGATTTCCTTGCAGCTTTTTAACACCTTTTCTGTCATTTTTAAATAGCCTTGTTTTCCTTCCTTCAGAATACTAATTAAAGGGAGTGTTAAGTGGTCACAGGTGATACAGGTCTTATAAAACTGTCATGAATCTGCAGTAACATTCATGTCTTGTCTGCCTGCTTACCTCTCTGCTTGAGTTCAGCTTAGAGACCGTGCACCCCTCACCTGTGTGCTTAAGTAATCTTCCCTCATCAGGGCTCCACCCCAGCCCTTAATTAGGAACATTATATAACACCTTGCAGTGCAAGCCAGTTCTGCAATCAATATTGTGAATGTGTGGTTCCTGCTGTGTGCTCTTCGTCTGATTCCGTTTACCGACCTTAACCTGTTCTTGACTATTCCTGTCTGCTGAAACCCCGACCTTGGCTTGTTTTTGACTATTCCTGTCTGCTTGTTACCCCAACCTTGACGTGCTCTCCTGTCTGTTCCTGTCTGCTTGTTGCCCTGACCCTTGGCTATTCTGCTGACTATCCCTTGTTGTCCCGCAGTGCTGCTTCCTCTCTATCCACCAGTAGCCAGCTGCGAGCGTGAGCTGGGAGACCCTGGGGGCCGCGACCTGGAGTCAGATGCAGCCAAGTCCATCTTCACCATCTGAGGCTCTGGTGAAAACCTGTTGGCTCTTAGACTCTGCGCCCTGGGGAAACCTATGCTCTAGCTCACTATGTATCTGTGTCAGTGCTCCAGTGGACCTGCTTTCCTGCACCACCCAGAGCTCCATTCGCAACTGTCAGCTAAGGGTTCACAACCATAGCGGTGCGCCTTAACCCCAGCGGTGCGCACCTGTCATCTGCCATCAGGTGACCTGACAATAACTCTGTAGAAGTCATTTCTGAGCTTGCTAATCCTTGAGTTTGCCACCTTTTTGTTTGCTGGAACTCTGACCAAGTGGAAGTTGACTAAATGGTGAGTTAAAAACCAGAGTTGAAAACAGATTATAACAGGAGTCTTCAAACCTGTAAGTAACATCTGAAATTTCCTGTTATTAGTATTGTTGTATCTGGGTAAAATGTGTGATAGCAAGATTGAAGGTTTTGTACAGTGCGCCACATATATACAACAATGGGGTAACAGCTCCAGGATGGATACCGCTGAGATAGATGTGAGCAGGTTACCCTTCTGGAAGCTTGCATTAGAGATCTGGAGAAGCAAATTGCAACACTCGGCAGAACTGACAACCTTAAAATGGGTCCTCTGCTCCCTGAGCAGGTGGCTAGTAGTGTTAATTGACAGGGTGGAGGGGGTAAGTCAGGATTATAAGGTAGGCAGATGGGTTAATGCAGTTAGAGGGAGTGGTAGGGGCTCACAGAAAAGGAAGGCCAGCCCTGGGTTTGAGCACCCTAACAGATTTGCCAAGTTGAGTGAAGATGTGGGGGTGGCAAATTCAGAGGTGGCAGCCCCAGATGTCACTGCTACCCCTAACAGCCAGGAGAGCAGCCCATCTAGTAGGGGTGGAAAGGGTAGTGCAGGTAGGCCTAGACAGTTGGTGGTAATTGGGGATTCTATACTCAGAAGGAATGATAGAATAATTTGTCATCCGGAGCGTCTCAACCAAATGGTTTGCTTTCTCCCTGGTGCAAGGGTTCGCCATGTGGTGGACCAGGTTGATAAATTACTGGGAGGACTGGGCATGACCCAGATGTCTTGGTCCACGTTGGAACTAATGACAGAGTACATGGAATGTGGAGTCTCCTTAAGAACAAATTTAAAGAATTAGGTTTTGCGATACAGCACTGAGTCACTTACAATTGCACGGTCGTGCGACGCTGTATCCAAACAAAAGTGACGTCCTTTTTTTCCCACAAATAGAACTTCATTTTGGTGGTATTTGATCACCTCTGAGGTGTTTATTTTTTGTGCTATAAACAAACAAAAGCGTCCATTTTGAAAAAAAAAAAACATTTTTTTTTTACTTTTTGCTATATTACATATCCAAAAAATAAGTATAAAAAACAAATGTATTTATCAGTTTAGGCCAATATATATACTTCTACATATTTTTGGTAAATAAAATTGCAATAAGCGTATATTGATTGGGTTGCGCAAAAGTTATCGCGTCTACAAACTATGAGAATAGATTTATGGCATTTTTATTAATTTTTTTTACTTGTAATGGCGGCGATCTGCAATTTTTATCAGGACTGCGACGGACAGGTCGGACACTTTTTTGGGACCACTGACATTTATACAGCAATCAGAGCTAAAAATAGCCACTGACTACTGTATAAATGTAATTGGCAGGGAATGGGGTTAACACTAGGGGGTGATCAAGGGGTTAAATGTGTTCCCTCAGCGTGTTCTAACTGTGTGGGGGCTGAGCTGCCAGGGACATGACAGATCTCACTATTCCCAATTACAGGGAACAGTAGATCTGTCCCCTGACAGAATGGGGAACCGTAGTGTTTACATTGGCGGTTCCCCATTCTGCCTCTGTATTAGACGTTTGCAGGTCGCCGGCGAACATCGAGTCACGGGTACACTCACGCAGCATGCGGCGGGCGCCCGCAACTGCGTGAAACATCGTAAATATACAGCAATTTGCACAGGGAGCCGGTCAGGAACCGGTTAAGGGGGGATATGATCAACATGTACAAATACATAAGGGGTCCATATAGTGAACTCAGTGTTGAGTTATTCACTTTAAGGTCATCACAGAGAACAAGGGGGCACTCTTTACACCTAGAGGAAATAAGATTTAATCTCCAAATACGGAAAGGTTTCTTCACAGTTAGAGCTGTGAAAATGTGGAATAGACTCTCTCCAGAGGTGGTTCTGGCCAGCACGGTTGATTGCTTTAAAAAAGGCCTGGATTCTTTCCTTAATGTAAATAATATAACTGGGTACTGACATTTATAGGTAAAGTTGATCCAGGGAAAATCTAATTGCCTCTCGGGGGATCAGGAAGGATTTTTTTTCCACTGCTATAGCAAATTGGATCCATGCTTTGCTGGGGTTTTTTGCCTTCCTCTGGATCAACTGTGTATATGGGATTGTATGGTTATATTTTTTTTTATTGGTTGAACTAGATGTCTTTTTTCAACCTTACTATGAACCAGACTAAACCTTTTTCTGACACTTGCTTACGAGTTAAAATCAGTATTTTTTGCTAGAAAATTACTTAGAACCCCCAAACATTATATATATATATATATATATATACACAGTATCTCACAAAAGTGAGTATATCCCTCACATTTATGTAAATATTTTATTGTATCTTTTCATGTGATAACACTAAAGAAATGACACTTTGCTACAATGTAAAGTAGTGAGTGTACAGCTTGTATAACAGTGAAAATTTGCTGTCCCCTCAAAATAACTCAACACGCAGCCATTAATGTCTAAACCGCTGGCAACAAAAGTGAGTACACCCCTAAGTGAAAATGTCGAAATTGGGCCCAAAATGTCAATATTTTGTGTGGCCACCATTATTTTCCAGCACTGCCTTAACCCTCTTGGGCATGGAGTTCACCAGAGCTTTACAGGTTGCCACTGGATTCCTCTTCTACTCCTCCGTGACAACATCACGAAGCTGGTGGATGTTAGAGACCTTGCGCTCCTCCACCTTCTGTTTGAGGATGCCCCACAAAAGCTCAATAGGGTTTAGGTCTGGAGATGCTTGGCCAGTCCATCACCTTTACCCTCTGCTTCTTTAGCAAGGCAGTGGTCGTCTTGGAGGTTTGTTTGGGGTCGTTATGTTGGAATACTGCCGTGCTGCCCAGTCTCCGAAGGGAGGGGATCATGCTCTGCTTCATTATGTCACAGTACATGTTGGAATTCATGGTTCCCTCAATGAACTGTAGCTCCCCAGTGCCGGCAGCACTCATGCAGCCCCACACCATGACATTCCCACCACCATACTCGACTGTAGGCAAGACACACTTGTCTTTATACTCCCCACCTGGTTGCCGCCACACACGCTTGACACCATCTGAACCAAATAAAGTTATCTTGGTCTCATCAGAACACGGGACATGGTTCCAGTAATCCATGTCCTTAGTCTGCTTTTCTTCAGCAAACTGTTTGCTGGCTTTCTTGTGCATCATCTTTAGAAGAGGCTTCCTTCTGGGATGACCGGCATGTAGACCAATTTGATGCAGTGTGCGACATATGGTCTGAGCACTGACAGGCTGACCCCCCCACCCCCTCAAACCTCTGCAGCAATGCTGGCAGCACTCATACGTCTATTTCCCAAAGACAACCTCTGGATATGACACTGAACACATGCACTCAACTTCTTTGGTCGACCATGGCGAGGCTTGTTCTGAGTGGAACATGGCCTGTTAAACCACTGTATGGTCTTGGCCACAGTGCTGCAGCTCAGTTTTTCTCAATCTTCTTATAGCCTAGGCCATCTTTATGTAGAGCAAAAATTATTTTTTTCAGAACCTCAGAGTTATTTGCTATGAGGTGCCATATTGAACGTCCAGTGACCAGTATGAGAGAGTGAGAGCAATAACAGCAAATTTAACACCTGCTCCCCATTTACACCTGAGACCTTGTACCACTAACAGGTCACATGACATCGGGGAGGGAAAATGGCTAATTGGGCCCAATTTGGACATTTTCACTTAGAGGTGTACTCAATTTTGTTGCCAGCGGTTTAGACATTAATGGCTTTGTAAATGTAAATGTGAAAACTGCGCTAACCCTAATAAAGACTTCACTCTATAACACAGCTGCAACAATAAAGTGTGACTCCTACACCCAAATAATGTAAAACATGAAAAAAAGCTGCGCTAGTGTATAAACATAAATCGAATGAAAAAGAAGTGATATCAAGTAAACAATAGTGATGACAGTGAGTAGGTTCATGAATCTCCAAGTGAATGAAAGTCCATGTAAATAAAGTCCAATGTGACTAGTGATGAAATAATATTCCTTGATCAAATGTGAAAGGGATGCCCGACAAGCACCACAGTGCCCCAAACACGAGAAGAACCTCCACCACAGATGGTTGTGCTCTTACCAGATTTCCAGGACCTCTTAATTACAGGAGGTCTAGTGCGCTTGTGTGGATCTAGGCTACCACAGAGCCGTGCCGGTGTGTTGTTGATAGGGGGGGCACCCTCTTTCTCCTTTGGAACGTGTCTTCCCTTTTCCTCTGTTAGGATTGCCGTAGCCACTTTCTTAGATATATGAGGATTGTGTGTAACCACAAGACAAAAAATGGTCTCCCCAATTCCAAAGCAGGCAGTACGGTACCCAAAAGAAAAAGGAATGGACTGGATAGTGTGATAACGTATAGATAAGAACAATTTATTTAAAATAATAGTTGAACTCACATGTATCCAGAAAAAAACAGCTGTACAGCAATAAAATGGATCAGCGGTTGTAGTGGGACAGCTCTCCACCCGATCGATTTCGTCTCAACAGACGTCTTCTAGGGTATGGAGGCTGTCTTCCCACACCGCTTTACATAACTTCAAACAAATCAAACTTAACCAATCACATCCTATGTTGCACGG
>BLSH010332037.1:0-23760 GCA_018402905.1 Glandirana rugosa | reverse complement strand
ACACACCTTCTCAGACGAATAAATTAGTGTATTTATCTGGTTAGCAATAGCATTTTTATTTCCCAAATAACGTCGTTAAGATTAAAGATCTGATCAGAGATCTAGTCGTAAAGAGTTGGAAAAGTTTTATCTCCTTGGGAACTTTATCGACAGACGAGAGTCCCTTGGGGACGATTTTGTTAAATATAGATGTTGAGGACTATGTAATCGCACTAACAGTCACCCTTCTTGCAAGGAATGTGAACACCAGTAACTCTTCTTAATGGGGAATGTACATCGATTTTTCTAGTTTACCACAGTCAAAAACACCTCAGGCCTTTTTCTACAGCAGGTTTTCTCAACTAGGGTTCCTCCAGAGGTTGCTAGGGGTTCCTTGAGCAATGAGCAATTTCTGTCTCTCAGATAAATTCCCACTGACACCATTTGATCTTTTTAGCTACATGTAAGGGGTAATTCTTCTCAATGACCACAAGTGTAAGGAACGTTCTTCCCACTGACAATCACGCTAATGTATCAGGAGTTGTAGATATAAATTGTTTTAGCAGGGGTTCCCTGAGAGCAGACAGCTATTTCAAGGGTTCCTCTATTTTGAAAAGGTTGAGAAATGCTGATCTAGAGACTAGTCTAGAAATTAGAATTGCTGCAATAAACCCTTTATTTTTACGATAACGATTGGTCTATTTATGTGATTAAATAAGCAGACTCTTCCACACAACACTCAAGCTAATAATAATGGTAATAAAAATCTTCTGATGCTTATGTGACCTACATAGTATGTTTTTCTCAACAAAGGTTTCACAAGATCCTATATCAACAAATGAGAAAGAAATACAGTATTGATAAAGGTCCAAGTATAGATGTAATTTATTCACAAATTAAAGTTGTATCCGTGTATGACATACAATAAATCTAAAATAGAAAATACATATTTTTACATACTTTATGTAAATCCAAGATTTTACATGATTCAAACAGAACTCCAAACACATCACGAAGGACCTTGTCTATACAGTTATGTGAAAAAGTTTGTACACCCCATGGAAATTGTTAAATTCTTTAACATAACTCAAAAAGGCAAACAGATCTTGAGTCAAATAGTGCTACAAGTTAAATGTGACATACTTGAACAAATGACAACAAAAATTGACATTTTCATGATCTAAAACACTGAGTCCCCAAACTGCAGCCCTTTGAACGCTTTTATTCGGCCCTTCGAGGCATTATTCCTCCTACTGTCAGCAACCGTGGGGCATAATTTCTGACACTGATAATGGGGCATTATTCCTTCCACTGACACCAATGATGGGACATTATTCCTTCCACTGACACCAATGCTGGAACATCATTTCTCCCACTGACACCAAAGCTGGAACATCATTTCTCCCACTGACACCAACGCTGGAACATCATTTCTCCCACTGACACCAATGATGGGGCAACTGTTCCTCTCACTGACACCAATGCTGGAACATCATTTCTCCCAATGACACTAATGCTGGAACATCATTTCTCCCATTGACACCAATGATGGGGCACTATATTTTCCACTGATGTCAAACAATGGGGCACTATTACTCCTCCTAATACCGATGATGAGGCACGGTTTACTCCCACTGACACCTGGACATTTTCTTCCCTCACTGGCCACAGTCCGGCTCCCCTAAAGTTTGAAGGACCGTAAACTGGCCCTCTGTTTATCAAGTTTGGAGACCCCTGATCTAACTTAACAAAAAATACAGATTTGTCATGTGGGAAAAGTACATACACCCATATATCTACTAATCCGGTGTTTGATTAAAACCTCCTTAGGAAGCATGCAAGGTGGATCTCATTTATTGAGACCCCAAAATGCCAGGACAGTACAAATATCCCCCAAATTACCACTTTTTGGAAAGTAGCCAGTCTGGGGCATTTAGTAAGAGGCATGGCAAGTTTTGTGAAGTTGTAATTTTTTGCCACTTTTTTTTTTTTAAACAAAGAAGTTAAATAAAATTAGATTTTTTCACATTTCTTTTATATACGGTCACCAGAGTCATCATATAACTGGTGTGGTGGTGATCAAGGACACCGACTGGTAACAGTATGTATAAAAAAATGAAAAAAAAATGTAAATCATTTTTTATTCTATTTTTTTTTTTTACATACTTTCATCAAAGTAGTTCAGTGTCACCATAGTAACACTGTACTACTCTAGGGAATATGATCAGGGATTTTTTTTTTTTTTACACTTTGCTGTTACAATGAAGATCATTGTACAACAAAAATTTGAACATTCATAACAGCTATGATCACTAGTGATCTGTAATTGGCTACCGCTAATCACACGGTACAGGGTGCTGTTATTGGCCCAGGTACCACGTGATAGATGTGGGCCAATCACAGCAACTCAGCCATTGAATGTATTTCATAACAGCTTTGCTGACACTGTGATCATGTGATCGTCACCGAGCCCTGAGTACCGGAATTCGCAATCCAGTGTGGCCGGCTGACACGGTGGTTGTGGGGGGTGCGGTGCGCAGCACTCCCCTTAACCCGAGCAGGCAAAGTGACCTACATATATGTGATTTTGACTGGTGGGCAAGTGGTTAAACCTCAGACATTTAGGGTCCCTTGTTCTATTTTGCTAATGAGTTGTGTGGTGTCATACCAAGACCACAGATAGATCACAGGTCATAGCTAAAGATAGAGCTCTCCCAGGCTTTCAGAAAGAAAACTGTGGCTACCTAGGAATCTGGCAAATCATTTTTAAAAGGTCACCATATTATTTGAAATCAATTTCATTGTAAGCAAAATAATCTACAAGTGGTGTAGATTCCACCAAAAAAATGTGTATAATATGGGTATTTTTTAGGTTTTTTTTGTTTGTTCATGAGTTGCGCGAATATCTTGTGACATAAAAAAATGTTTTCTCATCGTCTTCTCAACAATACATAATTTTGGGAGGTTTGAATTAATCTTCAGGCCTCATACACACGGACGTTTTTTGACGCCGGCGTTTTCTGCAGCTCTCCATGTTAGTCAATGGCCCCATAAAAACGTCTGCGTTTTTGAGCTGTAGATGGCGTCGGCGTTAGTGAGCTGAAAGTAGAACCCACGGCCATCGCGTTCTGAGGCTGTAACGTTTTGGTATTTTTTGATGCCGACGCTGCAAAACGCCAACTAATATTGTACCGGCGTTTTCTGACGCCAACGTTTTTAGGTTGAAAAATAGCAGAGGGATGATTTTTTTTTAAAAAGGCCTATTGACGCCGACGCTCACTAACGCCGATGCAGAACGCCGAAAAACATCGATTTTTTTTCCTTGACGTCGGGCCCGACGTTTTGTTTATTTTTAAAGATACGCCCGTGTGTATGAGGCCTTAGAGCTAAAATTTTAATTGTAACACAGGTGACAAAAAATACAGAAACATGGATAATCTTTATATTGAATTAACAATACATTCTGCATTATATTAAAGTGTGCTTGAGACTGTATGTCCAAATAAGAAATAGAGGGCTGTGGGTTGCCCTGATTTGATTACCATATACATTTTGTAAAGGTTTTTTGAAATGAGCATTTTGTGCAAGGAAACTCACAAACATCTTCAATTGAAGGAATTTTGTATGAAGAAGTGGTCAAACTTTTCACAAGTCTATGGCAGCGACTGGAGGGCAGTTTAGCAAAACGTCTACAAAAAGTAAATTCTGCCATCGGCTGCAATACCCACTTTTGGTGCCAAGGATGTAATCAGATTTTACACAGATATTTTTGTTGAATAAAGGAAAACTTACTCTTTATTACCCACGTATATCATCTTTATCTGTAGGCACTAATTTGAATAAAGGGGTTTACGGTTTGTCTGTTCAAATTGGATAACAATTTTACTTCATTTTTCACATAGCTGTATATAGCTTTGGTACAAGGAACTGTTGCTGCATACTTACAGCTTTCAGCTTACTATAAAGGTCTGTATTCCAACGTATTTTGTTCACGGCAGGTCTAAACATGTTTGGAAATATGAGGCCTAGCGGGCCTGAGTACTGAAGGCAGATCTCTGTGTATCATCTTGTGCATCCATTCAGTTTTTTTGCTAATTCTGGTGTGAATGCTTTATTTGCCAACATAATGCAGTGCAGTAGCTTAAAAAAAAAAGCTCTCAATGACCCCAGCTTCTTCCAAAAACAAATCTAGCCTATGTGCGTAACCACCTCAATACCAGGCACTTAGAACACTTCCCTACCAGACCAATTTTTAGCTTTCAGTGCTGTTGCGCTTTGAATGACAATTGCGCGGTCGTGCGACGCTGTACCCAAACAAAATTTTTATAATTTTGTTTCCACAAATAGAGCTTTCTTTTGGTGGTATTTGATCACCTCTGATCACTTTTTTGTGCTACAAATAAAAAAAGACTGAAAATTTTGGAAAAAAAAGTTTTTCTGTTTCTGTCACAAAACTTTGTAAATAAGTACATTTTCTCCATCACTGATGGGCCTGGATGAGGCTACACTGAAGGGTACTGATGAGGCGCCACTGATAAGGCACATATATGCAGCACTGGTATGCACTCATAGGTGGCACTGGTGGGCTGCAGATGACAGATGCACTAATAGGGGCCCATTCCCTGGTGGTCTAGGGTGGCATCTGAAATTGGCACTGAGTGCCATCCATGATGGGCACTGTGCCCCTTACCTGGTGGTCTAGGGTGGGCTCCCTGGTGGTCAGGATCAGCTCCCTGGTGGTCCTGGGTGGGCACATCCCTGGTGGTCCCTGGGCAGACTCCCTGGTGGTCTAGGGTGGCGATCCTAGAGGGGCTGCACTAATAAACAATCAGCACAGACCCCCCCCTGTCAGGAGAGCAGCTGATCGGCTCTCCACTACTTGCGTCTGCAGACGCGAGTAGTGGAAAAGCCGATAAATGGCTTTTCCTATTTACACTGTGACCAGCTGTGATTGGTCACGGCTGATCAAATGGTAAAGAGCTTCCGATGGAAGCTCTGTACCGAGATCGGTAATGCGGTGGGTCAGACTGACCCACCACACCCCCGATCGCCATGATGCGTGCCGGCATATTATCCTGCTGGACATATGACGCCCAGTCAGGATAACTGAACCACCTCCCGGCCGTCATTCTGCATACTACGGTAGGGAAGTGATTAAAGAGGAACTGCAGTCTGTTAACATAATTTGTAATAAAAAGATCTTTGCCATTCTGAAGCTTCCCTCCAACCATTTTGCATATATATATATATATATATATATATATATATATATATATATGTGTGTATATGTACTGTGATTCTGTACTTGCCAAATATGCTGCAAAAATCTCCCTCCACTGAATCTGGCTGCATCCAATGTAAATGTGGGCAGCTGAAGCTGCTGCCTGTTCACTTCCTGGATTTACAGAGGCACATCCCCAGCTCTGCAGCTTTCATTGGCCCTCTTATGACTCACCCCCTCCCTCCCTGGAAAACTCTCACAAGAGTGAGAGAGACCTGTGCATGATGTCATAAGCCTAGGCTAATGACCAGACAAGAAACAGGAATTGGGCTCTATAAGGAATTTACTGGCAGAAAAAAAATGTTTTACTATTCAAAGTTAAAACAAACAAGGGCAGAAGATTTAATAGATGGAAAGTGGAAAAACTGACTGAAGGTTCGTTTTAATAACTAGAATTCGACCCAGTATCCCTGCACACTGCATAGATTACAAATAGCTAGTGATTCACAAGAGAATACTGAGGTTGATGTTGAAGAACGCCTGTGCCTTTAGAACAATGTGTCCTATAAGTAATTCCCTCATGAGTGTAGCCCACCTCGTATAATACTTGCATTCCTCTCCATTCCATCTTTTTTTCACTGTGCATACTTAGCGGTGTCACACAATGTTTCCTCTTAGTCCACGAGTGCCGCAGTCCCACTCATTCCAATAGGAGAGCTGAATTCCGGTGGAGGCCACCATGAGTCAGGCTCGCCCATAGGAATGAATGGGGCAGCAGTGTGTATGCGCATTAAAAGGGGAGGGGGGTGGATGATTCATTCAAGGACAACTTATAATAGAGGTACAGTTGTCCTTTAATTGCAAGATACCAAGCACACATACCTTTGTGTTTCATTTATTTACTGGCACCAACATGGAGTCCACAAGTTGTCACCAACAGAATCGAGCTTCAGTTTCAAAGGGGTACAGATGTCCTTCATTGCGGAATGAAGGCAAACATTAACTGGTAGTAGACTACAGAGATCCGTTAATACAAGATATATAATATCTATAGAGTAGTCACATGACCCATGCAGGCACTCAAAATTCCCCATGTGACATCTACTTCCTTTTCTTCTGTTGTCTCTGCTCTCCCCTCATGTCCTTCTTCATTCTCCCATCCACAACCTTAAACTGCCCTTTGATTCCGGGAGGACGGCGCACCTTCTTTCCAACACCTTTCTTGGATACCACATATGTCACTTGGCGCTTCTCCTTCCCAAGGCCTGCTTTCTTGTATATACTGCAAATGTAAACAGCAAGAAGTAATAAGTAAACCATTACAGAAATATCAACTGATACAAGACAGGTGCACTTTAGTCTTAATGTCCCCAGAGGACATGTTTGGAATTGTCCAAATTAACATTAAATTGGTAGTAGAGTCAGCGTTGTGAAAAGTTGACCAACAGGCAGGGTATCCCTATCAGTCTCTTCTGTCATAAATGCTCTCTTCTACCTGTCAGCTGTCAAGTACACTGAGCCGTGCATGTGCAGCTCAGTGAACATTTACGGCCCAATCTGTGCCTCTGCAATGTGACTCTCGTGTGCATGCACAGGAGTGACGTCATTGTGGCCTGGCCATTCAAGCGGCTGAAGGCACAGAAGAAAGACCGGGCGAAGATGGAAGCGCACGGAACCCGACGGAACAAACACAGTGCAGCGCTGGAGGGCTTGGTTTGACAGGTAAGTGTGGCATAATCTGCTAATATTACACATAGTACATTATAGCATAACCCACGTGAGGGACCCCAAAAAGAGGAAAACTACTGCAGACTTTACTACCGCTTTAACACTTTTACGACCAAATATTTTTTTCTTATTTTTCAAAGATCGTAAAAATTGAATCTTCTAAAACAAAATCGGGATTTTTGTTTTACCTGTAAAACCTTTTTTCTTGGTGACATCACATCGCACATCATATTCATGACTACCTGGGTTATGTCGGCGCAGATCAGGTGGACGCTGGCCAAATAAAGGCAGGAATTCCCCATCCAGGCATAACTCCTCCTAGTCCAAGTGCAGCTCAGTTTACACTTCCAGCATGCCGCCTGTGTGCTGGGATGTCTGAGCTCCCTCACTTGACGTAATTAGCGTTACTTGATCCTGCGCTGGCCAATCAAGACAACAAAAAAGCTGAGGAGAAGATGCTGGCACCGGTAAAAGGGGCCCCAAACCTTTGCTGGGGAAGTATTTCCAGATTTAGCTCACTTTAAGTGACTATATCCACAGCACTGCGGTGCATTATCATGTGTTGCATGAAGACTTCTCAAATATCTGAAAAGGGTTTCCAACACACCGATAATCAAATCTTCCTATTTGGTAGCACGTTATTGTGTGTTGTAGTGCACTGGTGCAGTGTTGGAGTCAGAGGAAAGGCACTGCAGCACGTTCATTAAAATGTGCATTTCCTGCATTTCATGGCAATCAGGGCTGGTGCAAGGATTTTTGACACACTAGGCGAAACCTCATTTTGCCGCCCCCCTTGGCTCCACTCCTGACTCGTCCCCCTTTCCCCTGCCCAGCCTGATCAGCACCAATCAAATGTCGCACTGGCCAGTGACTGTAGAGACGCATAATACACAGCGGCTTCCGGGTGGAGTGGGGGGTGGTGCTGCCAGCCGCGGCTCTCCTCTCCACTTTTTGAGGCAGCTGAGGCAGCTCTCCTCTCCACACGATTGAGGCAGCTGCACTGATGACATGATCGAGGCAGGTGCCAGCCACGGCTCTCCTCTCTGATGACATGAATTAATGCAGAGCAGCCAGTGACAGATCAACAGTGGCCAGGCGCCCTAGACGGCAGTGCACCCTAGTGGTGGAGCCGACCCTGATGGCAACAATCAAAGTTAAAAGAAAAACAGGTCTTTGGCATTCCCTACATGCAGTTTCTCTCTTGAATTGATTTGTGCTACACTGTTAATATATATGAAAATGAAGCTGGGATAGGATAATTTAAGTGTATGTTTAAACAAAACATATCTGTTTAATTTTGAGTGGTGAAAGGTTAGCACCATTGGTAGTTCTTTATTGTTGTGTCCCTGATGGGCGGTGATTTACCCCTCTATTTGTGTTCACAGCCATTGTGAGTGGGACTGTAAATGAAAAACCTTCCCTAAACTATCGAAATTAAAAAAAAAAGAAATATATATATATATATATATGTATGTATACATGGGTTTATGTAAATTTTAGATCACCTATTATTGGGGTTACCATAGGATCATTATGCATTCTGTAATGAATTCCAAACCATGAGCAACTAAAGAAGTAGAGGGTTTCAGGACACAGCAAAAGAAAAACAAGAATAGATGGCATCTGGGAAAATGAAAAAAGCACAGCTATTAAGCGGTCAAGCTATTTACTTAGATGGAGCCCAGCAACTGGTCCAATGCATTGGGGGAGATTTACTAAAACAGGTGCACTCAGAATCTGGTTCAGCAGTGCATGGTAGCCAATCAGCTTCTAACTGCAGCTTGTTCAATTACTTATAAAAGATCCTGTTCCTTTAAAAAATGAATAACAGCACAATGCTTGTGCTGTGTAATTTGTCCCTTGCTATAATCAAATACTTGGTTGATCCTGCCTGGTTCTGTCCTCCCCTATGTAAACTGACCACGTTTATCATGGCTGCTGATCCATGATACCGTGGTCAGTTTATGTGCCTTCATTATCCCGTTGTCTCTCCTCTTTTCCTCTCTCCCCCTCCCTCCCTGTCAGCTAGTCTATGCTGATCTGCTCCCTGCCCCGCCCCTCCTGCTGCTAAAATAACTTTGTATTCTTACTAGAATCCCCAGTATTAGATTACGTTATTTAGCCGTGGTGTGTATTCTTTATAAAAAATATGCCGCTTTATACCTTATTTCATGAGTACCGCCCAACACTCTCCTCTCCTCCCCCTGGTTGATGTCAGCAGGGGGTTCTCAGCCCCTCCCCGCTGTAGTTCTCAGATCGGGGGAGGAGAGCGGTGGGTGGTCATGTGAGCGCCGCTCTGAAATAAGGTATAAAGCGGCATATTTTTATAAAGAACATACACTGGGGCACATAACTTAATCTAACCATGGGGATTCTAGTAAGAACACAAAGTGACTTTACAACCACTTCAAGCTTTAACAATAAAACCTGGAAGCTAATTGGTTTCTACACACCGCTGCACCAGATTCTGCACTCTCCAGTTTTAGTAAATCTCCTCCAATGTTTCAATTATTAACATATATAAAAACACACTCACCCATGTGATTGGGAACACCTATATACCTGCTTATTCGCACAATTCTCTAATCAGCAAATCGTGGCAGCAGTGCAATACATAAAATCATGCAGATACAGGCCAGCAGCTTCGGTTAATGTTCACATCAAACACCATGGGGAAGAATGTTATCTCTGTAATTTTAAACCTGGCCTGATTGCTGGTGCCAGACAGGCTGGTAGGAGTATTTTTGTAGCTGTTAATCTCCTGGGATTTTCACAAACAACATCCTCTAGAGTTTATGGAGAATGGTACAGAGAACAAAACATCCAGCAAGCAGCAGTTCTGCAGACGGAAAGGCCATTCTGAAGAGGTTGAAGGTAAATGGTCAAACTACCAGGAGCTGATGGAAAAGCTACAGTAACTCAGATAACCACTCTTTACGACTATGGTGAACAGAAAAGCATCTCAGAATGGACAACACATGGAACCATGGGGAGTATGAGCTACACCACCCAAGGGCAGACAGATGAGGCTGAAGGATAGAAAAATGTATCCTGGTCTGATGAATCTTAGTTTCGGCTGAGGCATATAGATGGTAGACCAGTCACCAGATCTAAATTCAATAGAAAATCTTTGAGATGTGGTAAGCAGGAGATTCTTTGCATGAATGTGCAGCTGACAAATCTTCAGCAATGGGAAGCAATCATGTCACCATGAACTAGAATCCAAGAAATGTTTGTGAAATGTGTGATCTATGTCACGAAGATTTAAGGGTAAAGGGGAGCCCTGCCCAGTCTTCGTATAGTATTTCTATATTAAAAGAGAAGTATGGCCAATGTTTTGGTCATACTTCCTTTGTGGGTTATAGAAGTAACTTAATATTGTGCTTCTGTGACCCAGAGTCAGCTTTTAGTGAGCTATAGCTAGAGTCCCTTTGTGTTCTGAAAGGACCCCAACCATATTGTCGGGGTCCACCAAGCTGCCTGATTGATAGCTGGCCCTTGATGTGCAGTTGAGAGCTGAAGCCAACTGTGCCTGTCCCTTCTCCAGCCCGGCACACCAGTGAGCACTGGAGGGGCAGAGTGGAGCGCAGTGACTGACAGTCACTGCTCTCTGTTCCGAACAGAACATAGCGATCAGCGGTCATGTGACTGCACAGTCCTCAGTCTTAGCCTGGGTTCACATATATGTGAACACAGACCTCGCATTTGATTTGCACCCGCACTGCTGTGCCTATCACATGCGATGTCTGTGCAATGCATGTTCAGCCATACATTTGTATGGCTGAACTTGCATTGGATTTGCATAAAAAAAAGGTGCAGAAACTTTTTTTTCCCTACACTGGAATCGGATCGCATGGGTGTTCACACCCATGCAATCTGATTCCTGTGCATATTCACAGTTCACACTGCGATCTGTGAACCGATCTAGGGGTGTCATTAACTTTGTATTGACACTCCCAGCGGTTCCCAGAGGGCAGTGTGAACTGCCTGCGGGGGAGGTGCGGGACCAGCACTGGAATCGCTCAGGTTCCTGCATCGCTATAGTGTGAACCTGGGCTTAGAGCTGATGTGGGACATCACACCAATCCTGCAGCACAGAGGTGAATAGGAAGGTTTGTTTTTAATTCCCATACTTCTCCTTTAAACAATTCCACAAGAGAGTCACCCACCTGCGAAGCTGAGATGCCTTTTCTCTCTCTGAGATGTCGATGGTGTTAACCACGGCTTCTGCTTTTTTCTTGGCTTGCTCCATCTTTTTTAGCATCTGCAGATTAAACATTAAAAAAATGTTAACTCGGGGCCACAGACAGAGCTGATCCTGCCAACGAGCAAGGTGACAATGTATTCACTATGTAACATGGATCATCAGTGGCATTGTGTCAGTAAAATCACTGGGGAAAACAGCACAGAGAATCAGAATCTGCACCCCAGTAATCTATGTTGTCAAATCCAGACACAACCTGAAGAGTTTGAGCTTATACAAGAGTAGGACATTATCATAAGTGGTGATAAAGAGATAAATTCCAGGTAAACCACTAAATGTACAGTCTTATTAAACATATACAAACAGTTTTACCTATCAAAAGATTTTGCTAAGCCAGTGTGATCAGTTTTTGGTTCTTCTTAAATGAAGAGAATCTATGTCCGGGGGCAAATTATCCCCAAAAAAGGTGGCTCCAAATACAGTAAAAAGCCACAACGGGCGCCTAGAAACACCCACAGAAAAGAAAAATGGACAACACTGTTTGTTATGAACCCACAACAGAATATGTCCTTATACAATGCTGTGAAAAACTATTTGCCCCCTTCCTGATTTTTTTTTATTCTTTTGCATATGTGACACACAAATTATTCAGATCATCAAACAAATTTTAATATTACACAAAGAAACAAGAGTAAATGCAAAATTCTATTTTTAAAAGATGACATTTATTAGGGGAAATAAAGCTGTCCAAATCCTTATGTGAATAAGGAATTGCCCCCCCCCTCCTTCGCTAAATCGTAAATGAACTGTGATTAACCACATTTTTGGGAAAGCGGAGTTAAATTTCACTTGCCACACTCAGGCCTGATTACTGCCAGACCTGCTGAATCAATAAATCTCCTAAACAGAAGCTGTCTGACAAAGTGAAGCACGATGCCGCTATCTAAAGAAATTCAAGGACTGGTGAGAAACTAAGGGCTCTTTCACACCAGCGGATCGGGTCCGAATGTCAGTTTTTTGCCCTCCTGGCAATCTTCTGGGAAGCTCCATTGTACTCTATGGAGTGACGGATGTCAGTGGTGACATGTCCACTGACAACCGATCCGCCAAAAACAGACGGATGGAAACCGTATTTTCCATCCGCCAGACGGTCCGTGTTCATCCGATCCTCCACAGAGGAGAATGGAACTGTGACAGGACAGTCTCTGCACAAAGTGCAGAGACTGTCCTGTCATCCGCCGGCTCAGCGGGGATAAACGGATGGATCCCCGCTGAGCAGTGGAGCCCGTCAAAATGGGCTCCGCTAGTGTGAAAGGGGCCTAAGTAGTTGACATGTATCAGCCTGGAAAGGGTTACAAAGCCTGCTTCTAAAGCTGGATACACACTATACACTTTTCTGTAGATTTTTCCTTCAGATTTACCAAAACCATATAATATGAGGTCAAACCTTAAAGCAGTTGTATATCCCTTTACTGATTTTTACCTACAGGTAAGCCTATAACGGTTTAGGAGATATTCACTCTTCATGTAGCTGCTGAAGTCGCGGCGCATGCATGCGCTGTGATGGCCCGGCACATGGTGCCGGACCTTGCCAGAAAGACGAGCTCCCATGCGCAAGGATCCCCCGAGGGAACATGTCAGCTCCCTCTGCGGGGACCAAGCAGACCCATCGGAGCTTCATTCTAAGGTATTTCATAATGAGCTAGTAAGCGGTGCTCATTATGTCTTTGCCTTACAGGTTTTTTTTTTTTTGGAAGTATACAACCGCTTTAAAAGTTTCAATTTGTATGCAATCAGGCAGGCCCTTTCACTACATGGTTTTGGTAAATCTAAAGGAAATCAAACAACAAAAGTTGTATAGTGTGTATGGGGTCTTAGGCTTTGGGACTAAGGGTACTTTCACACCAGGACTGCCCGACGTTAGTGGTAAAACACCACTAGTTTGCAGTGCTTTACTGCTGTTATAGTGGCGCTTTGGTGCCGCTTTTCGGGGGGCAGCAGGGTACATTTAACCCCCCCAGAAGGTGTTAAAAGTGTCAGCGCCCAGCGCTTCCGAAGCGGTGTACAGCCGATTCAGAAGCGCTGCTCATTCATTTCAATGGGCAGGGCAGTGGAGGAGCGGTGTATTCATCGCTCCCACACCGCCCCAAAGATGCGGCTTTCAGGAGTTTTTTTTACCGTCCTGCAAGCACACCACCCCAGTGTGAAAGCACTCAGGCTTTCACACTGGGGTGCATTAGGAGCCAATTTAGAGGCGCTTTACAGGGGCTGTTTTTAGCTAAAAAAAACGCATGTAAAGGGCCTCCGGTGTGAAAGGAGCATAAGTACCATTACTCACAAATGGAGAAAACTTAGAACAGTGGTGAACCTTCCCAGGAGTGTTCGGCCAACCAAAATTACTTCAAGAGCACAACAATGACTCATCCAGGTTGTGATAAAAGAACCCAGAACAATATCCCAGTACTGCAGGCCTCACTTGCCTCAGTTGAGGTCAATAGTCATGATTCAACAATAAGAGAGAGACTGGGCAAAATGGCAATGAAAGCCACTGCTGATCAAAAAGAACACAAAGGCTCATCTCACATTTGCCAAAAAAAATCTTGATTATCCCGAGACTTTTGGGCAAATATTCTGTGGACTGATGAGACAAAAGTTGAATTTTTTGGAGGGTGTGCATCCTGTTACATCTGGCGTAAAACTAACACAGCATTTCATAAAAAGAACATCATACCAAGAGTCAAACATGGTGGTGGTAGTGTGATGTTCTGGGGCTGCCTTGCAGCTTCAGAACCTGGACGACTTGCTCTAATTGATGGAACCATGAATTCTGAGCTCTACCAGAAAATCCTGAAGGAGAATATCCGGCCATCAGTTCCTGACCTCAAGCTCAAGCGCACTTGGTTTATGCAGCAGGACAATGGCCTGAAACACACCAGCAAGTCTACCTCTGAATGGCTCAAAAAAATGCAAAATTAAGGTTTTGGAGTGGCCTAGTCAAAGTCTGGACATAAATCTGATTGAGATGCTGTGGAATAACCTTAGAGCGGAGTTCCACCAAAAGTGGAACTTCCGCTTTAAGTACTCCTTACCGCCTGACATGCCACATTTGGTATTGCATTTTTTGGAGGGGGGGAGGGGGTACCTAGTTTTGACAGGTAAGCTCTCACTTCTGCTCCTGGCGCTGCGCTGCGCTCCTCTCCCCCCTCCCTCCTGGCAATCTTCTGGGACACGTCACAGAAGATTGCCTGGTCACTGACAGAGCGCAGCACGACTCGCCCTGCTGTGGAGCCGCAAACTCTCACGGCCCACACTTCCAATGCCGGCGGAGGAGGGGGAGAGAAGCGAGGCATCGGGCAGCCGCATCGCTGGACCATGGGACAGGTGAGTGTCTGTTTATTAAAAGTCAGCAGCTATACTTTTTGTAGCTGCTGACTTTTAAATGGGTGGAACTCCACTTTAATCGGGCCATTCATACTCCAAAACCCTCCATTGTGGCTGAATTGAAATCATTCTGCAGGGTGGATGAAAGACTCATTGTCAGTTATCGCAAAAATGGTTGACTGCAGTTATTGCAGGGTGGCACAACCAATCATAAGGTTTAGGAGGAAATTACTTTTTGACATAGGGCCAGGAAGGTTGGGGCAGCTTTATTCCCTTAAAGAGGAAGTTATGTGCTGTTTTTTTGTTTTTACGTTTTTTTTTTCTACCCTGCAAAAATAAAGGCATAATGTGCTAGGTGCACATTTTATATTTATTCATTAAATATAATGTAAACTTTTTGAGTCCTAATTAAGAGGTATGCAGAAGCCCCTGAAACACGCTGGTGTGTATGATAAGAGGAGATAAATACTCTATTTTAGGCTCATACACAGTGTAGCACTCCATTATTCTTTTCTACAGACACTGTATTGATTGTCACACTACTGTGATCCTGCCATCCAAGACCATCCCCTACAGACCCAAAAAACATGCTAGACTGACAGCACTGTACAATGTGATAGTGCCTGGGTGGCTAACAGGTGCTAGCACTATCATTCTCTTTGCTGTACAGATTTCACGTTATTATAGCACTATTTCATCAAATGTATATTTAACGTCAGCTGACTGGACTGGGTGAATTGTTGTTTCGCTGTCAGCTTTGCCCGAGGCCGCCTGTCATTCCAATCATAACTACAAGACATCTCACCCTTCTTCTCTTCCTGGCTTTTGCTTCAGCCACTTTCTTGATTGGTCGAGCGTTCAGCTCTCGTTGCCTTTGGCGGTATTCCTCCATTGTCTGGCGGTCCACAGGAACCTGGACATTACGATGCTTGCGTTCCTCAGAAATAAACCAGTCTGGAAGTTCGTCTTCATCCTCATTAAAAGCACGCCTGTGGAAAGGTGGAAAATGAAGCTGAGGAGCATGTAGCTAAAATGAGGATAAAATACACAATGTACAGTATATTTAAAGTCAACATTTCTATTTATTATGTGATAAAGTGGGAATAGGGTTAAACTCCCCATTCAATTCATACATTGTAATCTGGCAGACCATAAACTCTCTATAGGATTGAACAGTGAGAGATTTTGACAATTGACTCTGAAGTTTATTTTCCAAAAGTTTTTGTTGAAAATATTTCAGAGCACAAAAATGCAAAAATAAGTATTAATAGAAAGGTGCAGTGGCAAATAATTCCATAAACCCAGCAAGTCCTGGTCATGCTAAGTGTAGACAGTATATGCATATAGATCCACAGTAAAACAAAAGGGAGCAAAGAATGCATCTGTGATAAAGATCATGAAAGTAACCCAAACAAACAAAACAATGTGACGTCAGGTTATCAAAGTATCGGACATTAAGTCTACACTGTATTTTCTATTCCAAAAGGGATGGAGAAAGTCAAGTCGATAATGCAAGAGTGCCAGGGAATGGGGCACCAGGTTCTCGCATATGATCTAAACACATAAAAGTCCAAAGGCCTGCACCTGATCAGCATGAGAAAAGATGGCGAAAAGAAGGAATAGGAAAGAAGCAGGGAAACAGAAAAAGAAAAAAGGAGAATAGATCCAGCAGACCCAGCCACCTGACCCCTAGGACACCACAAATCACCCGTGAAATTGAAGATATCTAATCCAGGGGTTCCAAGCTTTTTCAAAACGAGTTTGTTTATCCCTCAACATACTCGCCATATTTTCGTGAAGCATGATCTAAGGTGTTTTGTGTTTGGCCAACTCAAGGTTAACCGTTGGGGATTTCCACGCTGGTGCTATAGTGATTTTTGCATACAAAAAATAAAAAAGCTAGGGTTCTCAAACGTCTGGGAATCTCATCCGAGAAGTCAGAAAATAGTGCTGTCTTTACTTGTTTAGGTATATTAAAAGTGGTTGTCAAGTCATGACAACCACTTTAAACTACAAGTAAGCCTACAATAAGGCTTACCTGTAGGTCCAGGAAATATCTCCTAAACTTGTACGGTTTAGGACATATCCCCTGTATTTGCATGTGCCGACATCATTGGCACAAGCGCACCGAAGAATCGGCACCCGGGGTAGCCCAGGATGCCGTTTCTTCTTTATTTGTGCCGTAAATGACGGCTCCCGTGCACATGCGGGAGTGACGTCAGCGCGGCTCCGCCAGCACTGGAGCCCACGCTGTGATTGGATGGAGCCGCAGACCCGGAAGAGTGATGTCACCGGTCACAGCGGTGTGCCGAGACAGCTGCAACAGCTTTGTTCCGAGGTAAGTGTTTCATAATGAGCTAGTATGTGTTGCATACTAGCTCATTAAGCTTTTGCTTTGCAGGGTTTTTTTGTGGGGGTGTGGGGCGGCTTTACAACCACTTTAACCCCAGTAATCATGTAGAGAAGATTACATTTCCTGGTCCAAAATCTTTGGACCTTCGGACAGGACCACCAGACAAGAAACATGTTTCCTACCTGCCCGCACCCTCGGAAACAGAGTGGGGAGGCATTGGGGTAGATTCTGGCTAGCCTCGCCAGGACAACACTTTATAGTTCGCCTCCACCAATGTAGTATTAAGAATTCCCTTGTGCACCATAGTCGATCAGTGGGTCCACTCCTCCTCCTCCTCAATGATTTGCCCCCAGGTCTGTCTACAAGATTATCTGATAGGAGAGCTTACTAGCGGAATGGGAAAATAGGGAGTACATTTACAACGTGCTCCCCCCCCCCTTTTTCTGGGAGTCCTCAAACATTCGTTCAAATAAAAGGTTGTCGAAGCTATGTACACCGTGTTCCGACTAAGCACATGCAAGTAATGGGTGATTTGGCAAAGATGGAATGTTTCCGAGGGGGGCATCTCCATGGTCTGAAGAGAATAGGAGGACAGTCTAATGCCCTTGTGGTCTATGAAGTGCGCTATTCTATGTGACTCTGAAGTTTCATGTATGAAATCTCTTTGGATCAGGGACAGGTTAGTATAAAACTCACGGGGGGGGGGGGTCAGACCAAGTTACAAGAGAAGTGTAAATGCATCACAAACAAACAAAAAATTTCCCAGCACACTTACCAGCTAGCCTGCAAACCAAGCAAATTGACCCTGTCTAACAATTTATGTTAAAAATTAAATGTTTCGTTGCACACATTTGCAAATATATGTGGAAGCCGCAGTGCCCATGCCAAGACTCCTCTATATACCGCAGTTCTAACTATATTTTTCAGACATATAGCAGTGGATAGATTAAGGGCAGGTTTGCCTGGAGGGAGCCCACCCACTCTTTAAAAGGATAAGTTCACCTTTTGGAACATATTATATATTACATGTTCCACCCGTATTCAGGGTGCCCACCCAGTGACAGCGGGCAGGCATCTTCTCCGGGCACCCACTGCTGAGGCACATCAGTCATTCACAGTTCTCTGTGAATCGGAAACTAAAAGTCCCGACAGCCTTTGCAGCTGTCGGCTTGCATTTTCAATGAACTACCATGGCGCTGTTGAGCGCCCAGGTAATTCGTTCATTCTTCTTGCCAGTGTGTATCTGTCTGCCTGAGAAGTTTGCAGGAGTCCTGCATGACACCGGCAATCTGCTGATTGTGGGTGCAATGCTTTTCAGGCTCCAAGTAAAAATAAAATAAAAATAAATGAATGCACGTTTTTACCTTGAAAAAAGATGTGCAATTATTATTGTTTTTTTTTTAAATGTGAACTTATCCTTTAAAGGCATGGGGACACATTGGACGCCCAGCAAGAGCACAATGGCAGCTAAAGGAATCCAATGTGTCCCCTAAGCTCATAGACACAGAGAGGTGACTCGGGAGCGAACACGCACGAGTTTCCCCCACAGCAAGCAGCTTGCTGTGGGGGCATTCAGCAGGAGGGAGGGGGAGGGGCCAGGAGCGCCCATATGACTATTATCACCAGACAGCAATTCATAGGAAATGTAAAATTTTTCCTCATGTTTTAGTGATTTCCTGTAAATTGCAGCTGTAGGTGTTCCTGCTCCAGTAGACTTAGGGCTGTTACTCAAGTGATACATTATAGCAGGGGTAGGTGCACCACAGATGGGGTGCCAAGGCTGCCTATCCCTGCTCCACTGGCACCTAAAATAAAGGTCATCTATCTGTTGGCTATCTATCTAGCCAATGCAAGTGAATAAAAATAATTTATGGAAGGAAGTATATAAGATATCTGATTTGTCTGTACTTTTTACCTGCAATCTTTAGGTTGGTGACAGGGTCTCTTTAACAAAGGACTGTGGTTTAGCTATTATGCAGATTGTTTTACAGTGAGATGCGATCAACTGACTGTCCCAATAAAGTATTTATAGGAATATATACAAGTGTCAACACAAAAAAGTACTGACTTGTTAAATGAGTGGTCTACCAGGTCTCTGGTGGCTTTCTTAGATGTGGCAATAATAGTTCCAATGGCTAGACCTTCTGGATCCAGGACACGAGATCGTTTTACTGCAAAAATGAAAACATGGGGTGAGCAACACTTATTTTAAGAAAACAGCTGTCTGAAAAATGTACATTCTCCATAAGATCACTTGGTTCTCACAGCTCTCTGCTCTGCCACCCCCCGCCCCCCCGGCGCTCGCTGGAGATCTGAGCTGTGGAGGGGGTGGGTACGGCCGGCTCAGGCTTTTAGCAGCTGGCTGAGCCAGGTGACGGTCCAGGCATGTGGGCGGATCCCGACTATATTGTCGCAATCTTGCCCAAGCCTGGACTAGCTCTGTGACATCAGCCAACAGCAGCCTTCAGCTGCAGGTAGCACAGAGTTGAGATTTAAACAAATCAGCATTTTAGTACCTGCCTTGATATTCAGGGAGTATCACCACAAATTCCTCATTGTATACCTCAACCAACAACAGTCTGAATGTTTTCGGCTATTGCTATGTAATGGCCTTATACTGATGGCTGGAGCTGGTCTTAAAGCGGAGTTCCTCCTGGGTGAAAAAAAAATAAAAAGTCAGCAGCTACAAATACTGTAGCTGCTGACTTTTATTCTAAGGACACTTACCTGTCCTGGAATCCAGCGATGTCCAGACCCGAAGCCGACCCGTCCACCAGCTCCGGATGCAGGCGCTGGCATCCTTACTAAGCGAAACAGGAAGTGAAGCCATGTGGCACCGGAGGGGGGGAGAGAGGAATCATATCGGCAGAAGTTCCATTTTTGGGTGGAACTACACTTTAACAGATTACAGTAAACATTGGTCATTGTAATTCTTCCTGTATCGCCTTACAACTTATGTGTTGAAAATGTACTATGTTACAACATGGTAAATCAGGCATTGTGGTTTGTTTGAAAACGCCCTGGTATAAACTGGAACCCAATTTTAAGATACCAACCTGGACGTTCTACTGGAACCACCTCAAAGTCATCTGTCTCCTCATTTGCTCTTTTTCCAAGATTCTTCTTTAAAGACTTTATATGTCTACATGACACACACGGAGAAAACATTATAGGTACAGACTGCCTTGTGTAACAAACACAATTCACAGCGGGCCTTTCACACCATCTTACCCTTCATCATCACTGCTGTCGCTATCGGAGTCACTGGAGTCCTCAGTAGCTGCAGTCTGATTAGACACCTCCACAGATGTTTCAGGACCTCTGGACTGTGCTTCTGTGTTGACCTCTGTTGTGGTTTCCTCAGATTGTCGTTTCTTCTTTCTGTCCTTCTTCTTTTCTTGTGACTTTGTTTCTATACATTGACAATTGGGTGTTACCTAAAGTAATGACTAATTCATGAGGTCTTAAAGTAGTTGTAAACTTCAGACATGAAATATGAACAAAGCATATCCCTCTATAGTGTGTACTTGCCTCAATTCAGAGCACTTGAAGTCATTTCTGTATGCTGCCTCGAGCTGTTCGGCCACTCAAATCACTTCTGTTAAAGAGGAAATTGCCAGCTGAAATTCTTCATACCAAGATGATGCCTGCAGGTGGAGAGGCACCATCCTGATATAACCACTTCAACCTGAGGACTTCATATGACGTCATACGGGCAGGAAGTGGTTAATCACCACTAGGCTTTTTATGTTTTGCTATATAAACTATATATGATGATCACGGTTATAAGCAATAGTTTTGACTGATATGAATGGATTTCTATTCATGACAGATTGCTTACTATTGTGATGTGTTTGGCCACAGCTAATCACATGTTACAGGGGGCTGTGATTGGCCCAGGTACCATGTGAAAGCTGTGGGCCAATCAGAGCACAGAAAGCCGTTCATGACAGTTTGCTTACATAGCAATCACATGATACCCTCGGCACTCAGTGGCCGGGTACCAAGCACTGTGCACCCGCACAGATGTAGGTATGGGTACGTCACCTAGCCTTTAGCTACTGCCCACCCGCAGTAAATGTACTGTGGTGGGCGGGCAAGTGGTTAATGCAGATCTGTATTTATTATTACATGTATATTTAAAAGCAAACAGTGTACATTGTTCAGCCATAGCTTTTCTGACCACCCACCTATTATTAAAGGAGTTGTAAAGGCAGAAGTTTTTTTTATCTGAATGCATAAAATGCATTCAGATAAAAAAAAAAAAACCTCCGTGTGCAGCAGCCCCCCAAGCACCCCCTAATTACTTACCGAGCCCCTTCTCTCTCCAGCGATGTCCGGGAAAGTCTAAGCCGTCCGGGACACTCCTCCTGTTGGCTGAATCACAGCATCGGCGCCATTGGCTCCCATGGCTGTCAATCAAAGTCAGCCAGCCAATCAGGGGAGGGATGGGGTGGGGCCAGGGTCTGTGTCTGAATGGACACACAAAGCTCTGACTCTGCTCAGGTGCCCCCTGTAGCAAGCTGCTGGCTGAGGGGGCACTCGATAGGAGGAGGGGCCAGGAGCTACAAAGAGGGACCCGAGAAGAGGAGGATCCGGGCTGCTCTGTGCAAAACCACTGCACAGAGGAGGTAAGTATAACGTTTGTTATTTTTATTGGAAAAAAAAACAAGACTTTACAATCACTTTAAGTAGGTCCCCCCTTTTCCTCCAAAACAGTTCTGACCCATCGAGGCATGAATACTACAAGATCTCTGAAGGTATGCTGCTGTATCTGGCACCAAGTTCTCAGTAGCAGATCCTTTAAGTCCTGCAAGTTGTGAGGTGGGGCCTCCATGAATTGGACTTGTTTTTCCAGCACATCCCACAGATGCTCAATTGGACAGAGATCTGGAGAATTTGGAGGCCAAGTCAACACACTAAACCGGTTTTGTGTTCCTCAAACCATTCTTGAACCATTTTTGCAGGATGGTAGGGCCATTATCCTGCTGAAAGAGGCCACTGCCATCAGGGAATAGGGTTTCCATGAAGGGGTGTACTTGGTCAGCAACAATGTTTAGGTAGGTGGTACGTGTCAAAGTAACATCCTCATGAATAGCAGGAACCAAGTTTTCTCAGCAGAACATTGCCCAAAGCTTCACTCTGACGGCTTGCCTTCTTCCCATACTGCATCCTGGTGTTATCTCTTCCTCAGGTAAGCAACACACACGCACCTGGCCAGCCACGTGATGTAAAAGATAACATGATTCATCAGACCTTCTTCCATTGCTCCGGTGTCCAGTTCTGATGCTCACATTCCCATTGTATACCTTTTTGGCTGTGGACATGGGTCAGCATGGGTGCCCTGACTGGTCTGCCGCTACGCAGCCCCATACACAAGCAGCTGCAATGTCCATTTTTTATGCTTTTTATCTCATTATGTATTTCAGGGACAACATGTTCACTTGCTGCCTAATTTATCCTACCGAATTTCAGATGCCATTAAAATGAGATAATCCATGTTATTCATTTAACCTGTCAGTGATCCATAATGCAGCCTCTGTATAGCAGAACTCAGACTGGGAAAGATAGAGGCAGTGTTAGGAGCCAATTCGTTCATGTGCTGACAAGCACCATGCTGATAAGTGGAGAAAGAAGAGAGATAGAGAGAGGGATCATCACTGTATTGCTTCTCCCTTACTGTCCAGTCACAGGCTTGGTAACAGACCTATGAAAGCCTGGGCTCAGAGGAAGTGGGTTGAATGATGCTGACCGTCATTCAATCCCCGGGACTGATGACATCTAGTAGAGGAAAATAAGTACTTAAGGGGAAAGCTCTGGATTGAAGGAGAGCATTGCAGTAAAACTTCATTTCTCTTTGATCTTTTGATGAGTCATTCATTACTTTTTATTGTTTGTGACAGCAGTTCTGCTTTAAGTTTGTATTGGGCATTTCTAGTGACCAATAAAGAACAAACCATGAATGAAGAATGACCAATTGCCATTTAACAGTTGTAGCCAATTAACTGTCTTTAATTTTGTGGTTGTGTTGTAGGTTGGATTAATCTCACAAAGCAAAGCAGAAAATGTCTGTAGGAAGACTAGTAGATGTGATGTCTGTACATAATCACGAAGTCCCAGACTATCATTTTTGAGTTGGTCAGTATGATCTCCTTTGATAAAATGTAAAAATACAATGCTGTTATGAGCCTACCTAGTTTCCAGTACTGTACCTTTTTTGGTCTCCTGTAAAATTTTTGCCTGCTTAAGTTCTATCTCCTCATCAGCATCAGATTGTAGTACAGATGAGAAAATTCCCTGAAACAAAAGAAAAGCCACTAAACATAATATGATCAAAACAAAATATGAACTGCTGGTACACATGTGTAATCAATTAATCATTAAGGTAACCAAAGGCCATGATGTCAGAGGGAACTCCGATGGGGACCCTGATTTGAGAGGGTATTTCAATAACACCGATGTAAGGGGGGGGCGACTCTGATAAGGAGCCTGATGTAAGGGTGGGGGTGAAACGACTCCGAAAAGGAACCTGATGTGAGTGTGTGGGGGGTGCTACGTTAAGGAGCCTAATGTAAGGGGGGGCTCCGGTGAAAGGGGGTCTCTGATGTAAGGGGGGATTCCAATGAAGACTCTGATGTAAGGAAGGACTGTGATGGGGACCCTGAGGTAAGGGGGAACTCCAACGGGGACGCTGATGCAATGCAGGTCTCTGATGCAAGAGGAGACCCTGATATAAAGGGGGACTCCGATGGGGGCTGACCCTGATGTAAGGGAACCTTAGTGCAAGGGATGACTCCAATAAGGACCCTGATGTAGGGGGGACTGCAATGGGGACCCTGATGTAAGGGCGGGGGGGTCTCTGATGGGACGCCTTGCTGCAAAGGCCAGTTATTG
>BLSH010332036.1:1746972-1766972 GCA_018402905.1 Glandirana rugosa | reverse complement strand
TTTTTAGCATTTATGTGCCCTAAAATTAACCTTCGTGTATTTTTAGTGTAATTTTCTTGTTTTGACGTGTTAGTGAAAGTTTCCTAGACCTTTGCAGTAATATCGTGTAATATAAATAATTGGAACGACCACAGTTTTTTCTCTAGTCTAGGGTGTCTGCTTTCAGAAAATATAAAATGCGATGGGGAGTTTATGTAATCTTCAGGCAGCAAAAGGGCTAAACCTATGACATTGTTCCCCAGTCAACAATTAAACTTTCTTTTAACCTTTTGAGTGTCGCCAGCTCTTCAGCTTTTAGTTCAGCCAACTTCCTGTCCAGCTGCTGATTCTCATCCTCCTCTTCTTTGTCCTCAGTTTCTTTCTCCTCAGTTTCTGAGCCGCCTTCCTCCTCTTCACCAGAACTGAGACTGAAAACAAGAAGCATGGTTAGACAATCGGCTTTATTTATTATCTGAAAGGAGACCTGTCTGCATTGCCCTACAAGTAAATTAAATCCCAAACTCAAGGTTAAATTCTGTTTCTTTAAACAATTCAAGGTATGAATATTATTTTCCATAGTTACATAGGTCCAGCTTGGACCACTGTATCTATGTGGGATCCCTCCAAGCTGAAAATCACTGTAGAAAACACTACTCCACTAGCTTCTGGGACCCATTGCTGAGCGGCTGCCTTACTGCATCGTGAACACAGGTGGTCACCATTCAGATTGCTTAGCATTTTCTCAATAAATACAAAGGATTCTCAGATTGGACTACATAGTGAGGGGTCATCACGCTCTCCACCTTCTTGCCCACCATGCAAGAAAAGAGAAGTGAGAAAAATGTTTTACTTAATGTTGATAAAAGCAATGCAAACATAAAATCGATAAAAGTCAAGTACTCACTTCACCTCCCCCAATGAATCTTTTGATTGTTCTTTTAGCTTCTTGGCAAGATATCTACGCAACTTAGACCTCCAACTCAGGAGTGACCTACAAGAACAAGGCGCATAGTTCAGAAATAGATTCAAGCAAAGGGACAAAAAAGGGAAAAGAAGTAAATCAGGCCAAACAATACCTGAGCTCCTTGCGCCCAAGGACTTTGATATCCTTACAGCATTCTTTGATATCCGCGCTGGTGGATGCATGGCTCTCAAGATCTTTGTCATCTATTACAATCTGAAGCAGAAAAAAGGCCACAACAGTTGGTTTTCATTCACATAATTATTGTTGGCCTTTCTTAAGAACTCTTCTATGTCCACCAAACTTTGATAACCATGCCCATTACATCAGATTCTCATTCTTTAAAGCCCAACTTCAGGCAAAATGTTTTTATTCCCCCCATCCAGTGGAGCTGTGCCCGCACTGCATGGGTTAACTGCTCGTTTTCTCTAGAGGTTAACACAGAGCATATACTCCCCTGATTCTTCAAAACACGACACTCCCCCACATCCAGCGGTGGACTGTTCCAGACGTCTTCACATCCACAGCCAGTCTATAGGCATGATGACGTCCGGAACAGTCCACCACACAGGACCGCTTGTGAGGGGGGCAGGAGCTGAAGGGACCGGTCTTGCGCTGGGAGTATCAGAGGATTGGATGAGTATATCTCGGCTCTCTGAACTCCTAGACAAAAAGAAGCAGTAAACAAGCTGTACTTAGTGAGTCTTAGGATTGTCATTTTCCCATTTTTGGCTGTGTATTCGACACCTTTGTTTTTTATCTGTCTGATGTTCTGTTCCATATCCTTATTCTTTAATAGAATATTTTTGCAACAAAGGAAGAAAAAAAAAATCAGCATACAGAGTTTATCTTTACCCTGAGCATGGTGAGTTCACAAGATAATTCAGATGGTCATTTTAGGCCAAGTTTGGCCAGATCATGCAAGTGACCAGCATCAAAACCACCTCAGGCCTTTCTCTTAAAGGATCAGTATGGGTTCCCCAGCAAGAAGGCTCTCCCATATGAACACCACATGCAGGGCTTTCTCCAGGATCATCCAACACCAAGCATTTGTCTACCAACAACCACAACACCATTTTCCAGGGAAGTTCCGTCAAAGCTTTCTTCAGTTCTTCTTCAGGTTTAGCTTTACAAATGAATCTTTCACAAAGCTTTACATAGTTAGGTTGAAAATAAAAAGATGCAATCGATTTAGTTCAATCAGTAAAATAAATAAATAAATATAAAACCTCCAAATACAGAACTCTATACCCACAGTTGATCCAGAGGAAGGCAAAAAACACCTATAAAGCATGGTTCAATCTGCTCCAATGGGGGTAACAAAGGAAAAAAATCCTTCCTGATCTCTGGAAGGCAATCGGATATTACCTGGATCAACAATCTTTGGTGATATTACCCATAAATGTTAGTATCCAGTTATATTTTTTTGCATTTAGGAATGCCTCCAGCTCCTTCTATCTCCTGAGCTGGAATTGCATTTTCATCTGCTGTATATTTGACAGAAGTTGTATTAGTAGTAACACAAGGTTCCTAAGGACACAGATCTGAACTTCTCACAGACACACAAGATCCTACAACAAAAAGTTACTACACACAATAAAGGAAGGCCATCTCATGTAGTCGTAGCCCCTGAGAGGCTCACAATGTACTTGATGCAGGGCATGTCGTTGGATCGGGATGACACATTAGAATCATTGTCCATATGGGAACCTTGGCAACAACTTAAGTCTCTGGCATAAGGGTAGGTAAGTCTTAGCTAGCAAGAAGTAAGGTTCTTAGCATATATGTCTTCAGCCCTCATGAGCGCATGGTCAAGCATAGGCAAGGGTCCCCCTGCATAAAAGCAGTTGAGGCCCAGACTGACTCATTTTTAGAGTTGAGCGAACTTCTAGAAGTTCGGGTTCTGCCAAACTTCGGGACAAAGTCCGGGTTCGGGTCCGGACAGAACCCGAACTATGACCCGAACCCCGAACCACATTTAAATCAATGGGGACCTGAACTTTTAGGCACAAAAATGGCTGTAAAAAAGTCCTTGAAAGACCTAGAGGTCTGCAAAAGGAAGGAGAATTGGGATAAGGGTGGGACAAGTGTCTTACAAAGAAATGGGGACAGGGAAATAACTAAAAGCATTTTTTTTTAAAAAAAATTACATCAAAAAAATCAAAAATGGAGGTGGATGTGGACCATCTTCAAACTGTGTGTGAAAAGTATTAATTAACGGTAGATGCCATATCACTGTTCTAAAATCATCTTCAAACTGTGTGAAAAAAAGTATAAAATTATCCGGGAGAACCCATATCACTGTTCTACAATCATCTGGAAACTGTGTGTTAAACTTAAACTATAACCGGGAGAAGCCATATACCTGTTCTAAAATCATCTAAAAACTGTGTGTGAAAATATAGCAGAGAAAAGCCATATCCCTGTTCTAAAATCATCTAAAAACTGTGTGTGAAACTATAGCAGAGCAAAGCCATATCCCTGTTCTTCTTTCTGCTATAGTTTCACACACAGTTTTTAGATGATTTTAGAACAGGGATATGGCTTCTCTCTGCTATAGTTTCACACACAGTTTTTAGATGATTTTAGAACAGGGATATGGCTTTTCTCTGCTATATTTTCACACACAGTTTTTAGATGATTTTAGAACAGGGATATGGCTTTTCTCTGCTATATTTTCACACACAGTTTTTAGATGATTTTAGAACAGGTATATGGCTTCTCCCGGTTATAGTTTAAGTTTAACACACAGTTTCCAGATGATTGTAGAACAATGATATGGCTTCTACCGTTAGTTAATACTTTTCACACACAGTTTGAAGATGGTCCACATCCACCTCCATTTTTGATTTTTTTATATGTGATTTTTTTTAAAAAAAATGCTTTTAGTTATTCCCCTGTCCCCGTTTCTTTGTAGGGCACTTGTCCTTACCCCCATTTTCCTTCCTTTTGCAGACCTCTAGGACTTTCCAGGACTTTTTTTACAGCAATTTTCAGAACTTTTAGTAAAATTACCAGAACCCCGGACCCGAACCCGGACTTTTTTTGAAAAGTCCGGGTTCGGGTCCGGGTCCCGGACACCCAAAAGTTCGGTACGGACCCACACTTTACAGTCCGGGTTCGCTCAACTCTACTCATTTTTACTGTTCTACATATAGTATGCACATGCCATCTAGATACTTACAAATCACATGCAGTATCTCGTATCTCCAAGATCACTTGGCTTGATCCCTGCTATATCTCACCATTCACTCCTGCTACTTCTTTTTACAGTCTTTAGAGCTGCTGATATCATCTACTGTGACATAAAACGCTAAGTCCCAACTTAAAGCCCTTCAACATCCTTACTGGAGCAGCTCTATTCCTGTCCCTCTATGATGATTCCCAGTACAGTACTTCCTTGGAGCTTTCTTTGTCCATTTAGCCCAGTGAAACAGCACAGCCATCATACCTGCCCCATTAACATTAACCACTTCCATACTGGGCCTATTCTTGTACTCCTCTCTTACACGTAAATATCATCATTCTTTTGCTAGAAAATTACTCAGAACCCCCAAACATTATTTATGTTTTTTAGCAGAGATTCTGGGGAATAAAATGGAGATCGTTGCAACTTTTTACATCACACGGTATTTGTGCGGAAATCTTTCAAGTGCGTTTTGTAAAAAAAAGACTTTCATGAATTAAAAAAAAAACAAAAAATGTAATGTTAGCCCAATTTTTTTGTATAATGTGAAAGATGATGTTACGCAGAGTAAACAGATACCTAGCATGTCACACTTTAAAATTGCGCACACTGGTGGAATGTCGCCAAACTTTGGTAAGTAAAAATCTCCAAAGGCGACACTTTAAAAATTTTTACAGGTTACCTGTTTAGCGTTACAGAGGAGGTCTTGGGCTAGGATTGTTACTCTCACTATAACACACAGGTCGATACCTCACATGTGTGGTTTAAATGGCGTTTATATATGTGGGCGCGACTTACGTATGTGTTTGATTCCGTGCGCGAGCACGCTGTGCTTTAAATTTTTTTTTATTATTGTTTATTTTACCTTTATTTTTTCATTTTTACACTTTCTCTTTAAATTTTTGTTTTGATCACTTTTATTCCTATTACAAGGAATGTAAACATCCCTTGTAATAGGAATAGTGCATGACAGGTCCTCTTTATATAGAGATGTGGGGTCTATAAGACCCCTAATCTCTCCTCCAGACTGGAAAGACCGAGAAAAAAAAAACAAAAAAAAAAAAACATACTGTCCCAGCCTTTCCAGCCGCATGCCCAGCTTTGTTTACTACCGCCGGCCCAGAGGTGATGTCACAACGTCGTGCCCAAGCCTCCAAGGATAATAGAGATGACTAGGGACCATCTGGTCACCAGAAATCTCTTCCAGCGACTGATTCATTCTTTGGCTTGCTGATCGTACGGGCGAGCCCAGAGAAGCACTGGAGGGCGGCGGGAGGGGGGTGTCCCCTCCCACCACCTGTAAGAACGATCAAGCTGCTGAACTGCCACTATGATTGTTCTTATGGTGCAGAGAATCGGCGGCGGAAAAAGATGGTATCTGAATGATGCCTGCAGCTGCACCCATCATGTAGATATCCCCACTCAAATCCAGGAGGTCATATGACATCCTTGGGCTGGAAGTGGTTAATAACTTTTAAAATATTAAATTGCATCGAATACCTAGATGTGAATTCAAAATGATTTAATTCATACCTCGCTGATCTTGGCAAGAAAGTCTACAGGATTGGGAGATTTGAGGAAATCCACAAGAGTTGCTCTTTGGTAAAGTGTTCCTTCTTCATATCCTTCTGCCTGTGGGGGAAAGAAAATTAAATTTAGCTCACAGCTGGTTTCTGCCAAGGTTTCTACAGAACTATATTTTAAATTATTCCTCCTGAGCTCCTGAGGATAGAGCAACATTCTGTATTGACAACAGTGACCCCTTGCGCAGCCCCAGCCCTATACATCACTAAAGTACAGTATGACTATTCTCCAATTGGGCCATCATCAGTGCCAGACTAAGCATCAGCAAGGGTGACAACGCTGCCATGATTTCACTGTAGAAAGAAAAGCGTTGCCTGCCTATCAAAGTGGTGCCTATCCAATGGTTCCTCTGCCAGGATCAATAGGTATTTACCAAATGTTCAGCGGGCCTCAAAAATAAGTGATCATAATGAAGAATGGGCTCTCTGGCGTGTTCGCAAGTGCACGTGCCTGAGCCCACCGGGAGGTGAACCCTGCACACTGGTTAATCACAGGCAGGGAGACATTTTCCCGATCGCTGCAGCCACGCATCGGGGAAATGTTTCACTGCCTGAGATTAGTGCAGCGCGGAGGGCTCGGGCACGTGCACTTGCAAACACGCCCGAGAGCCCATCCTTAATAAAAATGTTAACTGATAAGACTGCAGCACAAAAGGTTGCTGATGAGATTTCTAGCAAGAAGCAACGGTATTGTTTTGCACTTATTGTAAAGATATAACAAAATGCTTTTAGTTATACAGTAAAACCTTGGCTTGTGAGTATAATTCGTTCCGGAAACATGCTTGTAATCCAAAGCACTTATTTATGAAAGCAAATTTCCCCATAAGAAATAACGGAAACTCAGATGTTCGTTCTACATCCATTTATTCATAAGTCTTTCAGTTTATAGTCCATATAAAAAGATTATAGCAATGCGATAGGTTGTGTAACCATAAAATGTCCACCCAAAAATGGCCGCCTCCACAAGGGGATTAGAAGCAAAATCCAGCAGGAGCTACAGAGTATAAAAGAGAAGAGAGGCGCCTCTAAGTGTAGCAATGTGATTACATTTAATGAAGGTACAACATTTAGCAACTCACATGGTTGATGATTAAAAGACGCACATCTGAGTATGCAGGCATCCGGGGTAAAACTGTCCACATAGAGCGTCCTCCGCACCGCCGGCTGTTAGTCTGAAATCGCGACTGGGAAGACTAATCTGCAGTAGAGCGATCTGAAAGCGAGGCTTGAAGCACTCAAAGAGCGCAGCGTGGAAGGGATGACGTCGATGGTGGTGTGGAAGATGGTCTATGTGGACAGCTTACTGCATACTTAGATGTGCCTGTTTTAATCATCAACCATGTGAGTTACTAAATGCTGTAACTTCATTAAATGTAACCATATTGCTACACTAAGGCTCCTTTCACACTGGGGTTACAGGTGCTATTTAGCTAAAAATAGCGCCTGTAAAGTGCCTCTCCATTAAACCCAGTGTGTCCTTTCACACTGGGGCCGCGCACTTGCGGGAGATGAAACAAACTCCTGCAAGCAGCATCTTTGGGGTGGTAAAGGAGCGGTGTATACACCACTCCTCCACCACCCCGGCCACTGGAATGAATGGCCAGTGCTTCCGAAGCGGCTGTACACCGGTACGCCGGAAGCGCTGAGCGCCGGCACTTTTAACCCCTTTTTAGAAGTTAAAAGTGCCCCGCTGCCACCCAAATATCGGAGCCAAAGCGCCGCTATTACAGTGGTAAAGCACCGCTAAAATAGCAACGTTTTACTGCTCGGACGGCCCCAGTGTGAAAGGGGCCTTACAGGCACTTCTCTTCTCCTTTATACTCAGTTGTGATGTGACGCTACTTGTATATCCAGACATCGCTTGCATATCGAGTCAAAATGTATTATAAAATTTTGCTTGTCTTGCAAAATGCTCTCAAACCAAGTTACTCTCAAACCAAGGTTTTACTATATATTTAAAACTGAGTTCCAGTGTAAAAATATAATTAAACCTCAGCAGCTACAAATACTGTAGCTGCTGACTTTTAAGAGAAGGACACTTACCTGTCCAGGTATCCTGCGATGTCAGCACCCCTAGCCGATTTCTCAATCAGCTTTGGGTGCAGGCGCTGGCATCTTCACTAAGGTAAACAGGAAGTAAAGCCTTGCGGCTTTCACAGCCTGTTTCCTACTGCGCATGAGCGAATCACGCTGCCCTTTCTGAATGGTCACGCGGTCTTCTGGGACCTGTGTGTCTCCCACAAGGCAGCTGTGATATCACTGTGCAGTGATTTTACCCGGAAGTGGGAGTAGGTACCTGGTTTTGACAGATATCTGCTCCTCCCCGACACCCAAAAAGTGCCAAAGGTGGCAGTGTGGGGGGGGGGGGGGGGAAGGGTGCGAACAAAGGGAGCTTCCCCTTTTGGGTGGAGTTCCACTTTAAGAGACCAAATAAAATAAATGAATTGTTCGGGTTTACATATACATTAAAGCTGCAGTTTAGGTATGGGTATTTTTGCAGTTACATTGGTCCAGCTTGGACCAATAAAAGTATGTATGTCCCATACCTGGCCAATCCCCACGGAAGCTGGAAATCATATATTAGACACAGCTACTACAATGATTGCCACTGGCTTCTGAGTCCCGTCCCAAGTGGTGCACTGCTGCTTAGTTAACACGGGTCACTCGCTTGGCACAGGTACCATTTAGAGAACACTGCCTTTTCTCAAAGAATGCAAAGCATTCTCTGACTGGGTGAGTTAGAGAGGCGGAGAAATGACAGCATTTCAACATCACTGTTTTTCAACTGCTGTTTACCAACATAGGAAAAAATATTAGATTGCCCAATCTGGACACTGATTCTGTGACTGCTTCTCATGTGCTGGATTAAGTAAGTCTAGTCTAAATCATATAAGCAAGAAACATAATGGCTCCACCATCTAGTACCAAAGAGCATAGTCCAACAACAATTAACAGGAAGATAGAGTCTGTTTGAAGATAGACAAGTAGCAGAGAAACCGGGAAAAGGAACTTACCTTGGGCTTCTTATTGGATACCAGCTGAGAGACAGTTTGCACAGGACTATCCACATTCTTAAAGGCAAACTTCGGATCAAAGAAACGACTGTCGATTTTATCAGGAGCCAAGTATCCTACAAGAAAAAAAAATGATGATGGTTCACTATAAAATTATCTTAAAGTGGTTGCAAACCCTTACATATACTGAGTTAAGTGACTGGCCTCAGGTGATACAGGGATGAAACAAATCCTGGTCCAAAGTTGGTGTTTAAACCAGCCTTTCTCAACCTTTTTGTCCTGGAATAACCCTTGAAATAGTTTTAAGGTTCTGGAGTACCCCAGCTATAACCAAATCATTGGCAGTCAGTAGGCATTATGCCCCTTCCATTAGTGGCTAGTAAAAATAATGCCCCCTCACAGTGAGGGTCAGAATGTCACCCTTACAGACAGCTAATAATATTATTGTTGTCATGCAACTGATTCTGCCAAATAGCATTGGCCCTGGAACTATGCAGCATCATCAGATCGGAGGTCAATCAGCCACAGCTCCAAGAACCCCTTGCAACCATGGAACCTTATAGTTCCTCCAAAGAACGCTGGTTGAAAATGGTTGGTTTAACCACTTGCCAACCACCGGTTATACTGCGGCAAGGTGGCTCGGCTGCGCGAATCGCCAAACCGGTACAGTGATTTGTGCATTAGCATCTGTAGGTGCGTGCGCCGATTGGCCAGCAGGGGAGCCAATCAGTGGGTCCGGCAGACTCGATGTCTGCCGGCCGCCCGCGATCGTTCCCCGCAGAGACAGAATGGGGATCTGCCGAAGTAAACAAGGCAGATCTCCGTTCTGACAGGAGATTACACTGAGATCTTGTCTTTCTGCTATGCAGTAAGACAGATCTTTGTGTTATCCCAGGCAGCCCATCTCCCATACAGTTAGTAAACACACCCAAGGAATACAGTTAACCCCTTGATCACCCCTGATGTTAACCCCTTCCCTGTCAGTGTCATTAGTACAATGTCAGTGCATATTTTTAGCACTGATCACTGTAATAATGTCACTGGTTCCCAAAAAAGTGTCAAAAAATGTCAGTTAGGTGTCCGGTCTGTCTGCAACAATGTCACAGTCCCGCTAAAAATCACTGATCTCCGCCCTTAATCGTAAAAAAAATAAATAAATAAAATGCCATAAATCTATCCCCTATTTTGTGCTTTTACTTTTGCGCAAACCAATATATACACTTATTGGGTTTTTTTTTACAAAAAATATGTAGCAGAACATATTGGCCTAATTTGATGAAGAAATTCGATTTTTTTTACATTGTTTTATTGGATACGTTTTATAGCAGAAAATAAAAAAGAATATTTTTTTTTTTTTTAAATTGTCACTGTTGTTTTGTTTATAGCGCAGAATATAAAAACCATAGAGGTGATACCACCATAAGAAAGCTCTATTTGTGGGGGAAAAAAAGACATCAATTTTATTTGCGTACAATGTCGCACAACTGTCAGTTAAATTAACACAGTGCCATATTGCAAAAAGTGGCCTGGTCATTAAGGGGGTAAAATCTTCTGGGGCTAAAGTGGTTAAATGAACGTCACTCCACTTCAAATTTTTCAATATTATCAAATACAGGAACTCACAAAATACGCACTATAATTTCTTTTTTAAATTCCTGGAGATAAAAGGAACCCTGCATTTAAAAAGGGGAACTATTGTATTTTGTTATAGGTTCTTCACTCACCTTGACACACAACAAAGATCTCAGCACTCTCACTTCGAGATGCCTGGGGCTTTGTGGAAGTCACCTTCTTGAAAAAGTTCTTGAGGATCCACAGAAGGGATTGATAATCGGCAGAGCGGAAAATCTTTGTGATGAACCAGCCTCCTCTACAGAGGCAGTCACAGGCCAGCCGAAGAGCCATGAGAGACAGGTGCACTGAAATACAGACAACAGCATGGTAAGGGGAAAAAAAGAGAGAGTTCACCATAGGACAACCATTTGATTTGTCTGTGCTCCTGATTCACAAAGATCCATAATCCTGATACATCCCAAACAGAGAATTAATTAGTTATACTTTTTTTAAAACATGTCTGAAACAGAAGGTCCTATGACGATATCAAAGCTGTATGGTGACAGTCACAATGAGATTTCCAACTCATGTACTAGACATATGAAAAAGGGAGCATTTCTGAGACATTTTCTGTCATTAAGCCTACAGTGATTTTTAGTAATGTGGGCCTAAACCCAAAAAGTACAGATCTGCTATGTTATAAGGTACAGTTAGAAATGTTAGTTGTGCCTAACCAGTACCTGGAAATGTACCTTTTCTTTTGAATTCCTCCTGAAAAATAGCAGTGCACTTCCTGGCATGTGTCCCTAGGAACTCCTGTGTCTACAGCCTCATAGAGATCCGCTAGTCTCAGTTGACTGGGAGTGAGATTTGGTGATGTCACTACCGTGCTTCTCACTGTTCTCCTTGCTGGAGGCTATGACATAAGGAAGCAAAGCCATGCCTCTACCAAGATGGCTGCATCCACACAGAAACAAAGTGCAGAATAAGACATAATGGGGTTTATTTACTAAAGCTGGAGAATGCACAATCAGCCTCACTTCTGCATAGAAACCAATCAGCTTCTAGGTTTTATTGGCAAACCTTAAACATTTTAAGTCCGCCCCATAGCAGTTTTACTGCTACAGAACGGCTCTCCCACACGGAATCACATATGTGTATGTATGTGTGTGTATACATATATATATACATACACACGTGATTCTGCACTTCCCCCTGCAGGGGATGCATGCGCGCCACCGGCGGACCGCTTCTGTTGTGATTATTCACAGCAGAAGCCGATCTGAGGGTGCCGGGCACTGGATGTCCGCCGGCCTAAATTTATGATGAAATTTGATTTCATTTTTTTATTAGACATGTTTTAGAGCATATTTTTTCCCCAAAATTGTCCCTCCTTTAAATAAAGTATAATAAACCCCAGTAAGTCATTGATAGGGAAAGCTGCAGGGAGACCACAGGCAGTACTGGTGACTACACTTTTGCTCTCTGCCTGCCTGTTAAAGTAAAGGTCTTCTTTAAGGCTAATCCTGGACATGTGGCTAAGTTGCTGCACTTTTCAGAAGCATTTAACAGGCAGTGAGGTGTCGATATGGTGCTTCCTCACCGCGTTTGAACCACCCCACAAATGCAGCACCAACACATGCAACCAGTGGTGTCGGCAGTGGGGGGAGTTGAGGGGGGCTATAGCCCCGAGTGGGCCCCAAAAAAGCCCCGGGTCTCAGGCATTCATAACTGAATTATTAGCCCCAAGCCCGAGCAGCCGTTTAAAAAGAGAGCAGGCCGGTGATCGATCCGAGTGCGGCCGAGTGGGTGACATACACAAAGTCCAGGCTCCTGCGGCCGTGCCGGGCACTGGGAGATGCCCGCTCCGCCCGCTCTGTGTAAATGGGCGGGCGGCTCTACTATCATGGCTCTGGCTGCCTGGTGCCTGCAGGGCTGTCTCTGTCTGCGTGGTCATGAATGGGATGGGCGTACTCGCACATTACAGGTAAGGCTGAGCTGCAGGAGTGTCAAGAGATCGGATGTCAGGTCAGTGTATGTGTTAGGTAGATCAGTCTAGGGGTCAGGGGAGTTTGTGTAGGGGTCTGGTAGGTTAGTGTAGGAGTCAGGTAGGTCAGTGTAATGGTCCGGTAGGTCAGTGTATGTGTCAGGTAGGTCAGTTTAGTGGTCACTGGTGAGCCATGCAGCCACCCAGCAAGTGAGCCTAACACCCCCCCCCCCCCCCGATGCCATGCTTGGACTTCGGGCTGAAGTCCCTAGTCTTTTTCCCACCTAGCAATGCCCCTACATGCAATTGTGTGCATTTCATGCATTTGCAAAGTGTCCCTATTCGCTTGGTGTTCTGCAGCAGTACTGCCTACCAAACACAACAAGTTTTCGACACTGGCATGAAGCAAGGCATCGTAACACCTGTCTGCTGCCTTTGCAGCCTAAGGGAAGGGGGCGCTGTGTGAATATTGTATGAGCCAAACCTTGTGAGAATGCATCATGGGCCCAGTTTGCTCCCACGTTCGGTGCTCCGTCATTTAATACCACATCAGCTTTCCATGTCTGAAGTTGCTTCTTTATCACCTTTTAAGGTAGAAAATAAGAATATTTATTATCATTTATGTTATAGCCTTAATTTACTTCCTTTTAGAACCGATAAAAATCTGGTGGCTGTTCTCTGTTTATTATTAACTCCTTTAGGACCGCCCCATGCAGATATACTGCGGCACGGTGGCCCTCCTGCACGTGATTTTGTGCGCTGGGTCTGGGGCGTGAGCACACTGCCGGTGACCCGCTCCTGCTGTGATTGGACACGGCGGGAGCCGATCAGCAGGTCCGGTGGACCCAATGTTCACCGGCACCAAGCGCTCTTTCTGAGAAGAGGCAGAACGGCGACCTGCCTGTGTAAACACGGAAGACTGCCGTTCTGTGAGAGGGGAAGATAGAGATCTTGTGCATCTGCTAAACAGAACACGGATCTCTGTTTTCCCCCAGTCAAACATCCCCCCACCCCACAGTTAGAATGCACTCAAAGGGAACACAGTTAACCCTTTGATCACCCCTGAGGTTAACTCCTTCCCTGCCAGTGCCATTAGTACAGTGACAATGCATTTTTTTAGGACTGATCACTGTAATGTCACTGGTACCCAAAAAGAGTCATTTGGTGTCTGATTTGTCCACCGCAATGTCGCAGTCCCACTAAAAATCGCTGATCGCCGCCATTACTTGTAAAAATAAATACAAATTCCATAAACATATCCCAGTGTTTGTAGATGCTATAACATTTGTACAAACCAATATACGCTTATTGGGATTGTTTTTGCCAAAAACATGTAGCAGAATACATATTGGCCTAAATTGATGAAGAAAGATATTTTACATTTTTTTGGATGTGTTGTATAGCATAAAGTAAAAAAAAAATTTTTTTTTTCAAAATTGTCAGTTTTTTTTTTTTTTTGAGGGATCAAATACCACCAAAAAAAAGTTCTATTTGTGGGGGAAAAAAAAGACATCAATTTTATTTGGGTACAAAGTCGCACAACCGTGCAATTGTCAGTTAAAGTAAAGCAGTGCTGTATTGCAAAAAAATGGCCTGGTCACGAAGGGGGGTAAAACCTTTCGGGGCTGAAGAGGTAGTTTATTTAGGGTATCTTTTTTAATAGGCAGCCAAATGAAGGCCTCATACGTGCTACAAAATCATTCTGGTATGCAAAGCTGGTTAACCACTGAAGGACAGAGCCTCTTTTTGAGAGTCGGTGTTTACAAGTTAAAATCCATTTTTTAAATTTTTTTTAAGGACAGTGTAAAAATAAAAAGTAAAATAAATAAGAAAAAAAAAAAATTTAAAGAGCCCCGTCCCGACGAGCTTGAGCGCAGAAGCATACATAAGTCTGTCCGCTTATGAAAACGGTGTTCAAGCCACACATGTGAGGTATTGCTGCAATCGTTAGAGTGAGAGCAATAGTTTTAGCTTTAGACCTCCTCTGTAACTCAAAACTGGTAACCTGTAGAAATTTTTATACATCACCAATGGAGAGTTTTACGTGCCAAAGTTTGTCGCCATTCCACGAGTGGGCGTAATTTTTAAGCATGACATATTGGGTATCAATTTACTTGGCGTAACATCTTTCACAATATGGAAAAAATTGGGCTAACTTTACTGGTGTCTAATTTTTTTTAACTGAACAAAGTGATTTTTTTTCCCAAAAAATTGCGCTTGTAAGACCGCTGCGCAAATATGGTGTGACATAAAGTGTTGCAACAACGCCTTTTTATTCTCATATATAATGTTTGGGGGTTCCAAGTAATTTTATAGAAAAAAAAAACATTTTTGATCACTTTTATTCCTATTACAAGAAATGTAAACATTCCTTGTAATAGAAAAAAGCATACCAGAACCTCTTAAATATGAGATCTGGGGTCAAAAAGACCTCACATCTCATATTTACACTACAATGCAATAGAAAAAAAAAATAATAAAAAAAATAAAATGACATTGGGGAAAAAAAATGTCCCCTTTAAGAGCTATGGGCGGAAGTGACGTCGCTTCCGCCCTGCAATGCTATGGAGCCGAGTGGGCGCCATCTTCTGCTCACAGGCATTGCGGAAACCGGATCTGATCGCCTTCGCTGCTACCGATGGGTCCAGTAAGCAGCAGAGATGACCGGAGCATGGCGGGAGGGTGCCCCACTCCCTTCCCCGATAAAAGTGATCTTGCGGCGCAGAGACCACTTTTATCTGAAACGGCCGCTGAAAAAAAAAACGATACCAGGGTTATGGTAGCTATCTGCTACCATAACAATGGTATTCTACTTCAAGGGACCACCGTATAATGATGGCCGGAGTGGTCCGGAAGTGGTTAAAGGCTAATGTTGAGTAAACCGAAGCACATCAAAACTGGTCTTATGGCAAAGGTTTTGAGTGCTCTGGGACGTTAAGTGCTTAACAGAGTTTTAATCTTTTTTTTAGGACTATCAGTTCTTTAACCGCTTGCCGACCGCCTTGCGACTATTGTCGGCGGCAGTGTGGCTCTGTCCCGCGAATCGCCGCTTATAGTCTGAGCCGGGCCGCGGGTCACCAGCAGACATCGAGTCCGCCCATGACAGAGCCAGAATGGGGAACCGCTGATGTAAACATGGCGGTTCTCAATTATGACAGACGGCATGTCAGAGATCTACTCGGGATCAGTTAGATCTCTGGTGCCCCTGCCAGCCCAGCCCCCTCACAGTTAGAACACACCCTGGGAGCACAGTTAACCCCTTCACTGCAGGTTACCCACTTCCCTGCCAATGACATTTATACAGTAATCCATGGATATTTAAATTTCTGATCGCTGTATAAATGTCATTGGTCCCAAAAGTGTCCGATATGTCCGCCGTAATATCGCAGTCCCGCTAAAAATCGCAGATCGCCGCCATTACTAGTAAAAAAAAAAAAATTGTAAAAATGCTAGAAATGAATTCTCATGGTTTGTAAACATGGCAACTTTTGCGCAAACCAATCAACTAACGCCGATTGTAATTTTTTTACCAAAAATATGAAGAAGAATATAAATCGGCCAAAACCGATGAAAAAATTTGTTTTTTTATTTTTGGATTTGTATTTTAGCAAAAAGTAAGAAATATTGTTTTTTTTTTTGCAAAATTGTCACACTTTTTTGGTTTATAGCGGTGATCAGAAATGATGCAGAGGTAATCAAATACCACCAAAAGAAAGCTCTATTTGTGGGAAAAAAAGGACGCAAATTTAGTTTATTTACAACGTCGCACGACCGCGCAATTGTCAGTTAAAGCATGGCAATGCCGAATCGCAAAAAGTGCTCTGGTCCTAAAGTGGGAAATCCTTCCGGGGCTGAAGTGTTTAAAAGGTTTAATTATAATAAAAATCTAATTGTTTGCCAATGCTGTCACATTCCAGGAAAGGCCGTTACCATTTGAGTTTCGATCTCTTAAAAGTAACTGCTGCCTTCCTGGTGAATTCATACTGCTGATCCCTGCATTGCTTGCAGAAGTTCAGGGTGGACAAATCTATCACTAATGTAGGATGAAGGTTTGTCATGCTGTCCCAGTTCAATTACCTGTCGGCAGGACTCGCTAGTGATGTCGTCTTGTAGAGTCACAACATTAGGAATGGGTTTAATAGGCACGAGATCAACTCCTTAATGAAAGAAAAAGAAAAAATTAACCCATTTGGATGGAGATATAAAAGAGTAAAAGGATATTTTGGGATAAGCTATGAGTGACTGGAGTCTCACAGAGGGCTATGGACTTATGGCAAAGTGATGTCACATGGAGTGAATCTCATGCTCCTACATACTTACTTTAAAGAGGAACTGCAGTCTGCTCACGTCATTTGTAATAAAAACATATTTGCCATTCTGAAGCTTCCCTCCAATCACTTTGCATATTATTTTATATATACTGTGATTCTGTACTTGCCAAATATGCTGCAGAAATCTCCCTCCACTGAGTCTGGCTGCATTGATATCAACTGTGGGCAGCTGCTGCCTGTTCATTTCCTGGATTTACACAGACACACAGAGGCATACCTCCAGCTCTGCAGCTCTCATTAGTCCTCTTAGGACTCATCCCCCCTCTCTTCTTGGCAAACTCTCACGTGCGTGAAAGGGAGAGCTGTGCATGATGTCATAAGCCTAGGCTAATGACCAGACAAGAAACAGGAAGTGGGCTGTATTAGGTATTTACTGGCAGAAAAAAAATATTTTACTATCCAAAGTTAAAACAACAACGGCAGAAGATCAAATAGATGGAAAGATGAAAAAATTACTGAAGGCCCAGCAGTTGTATAGTCAAATAAAATTAAAATAGGCAAAATGCACCGCATACTAGCTCATTATCAAATTCTTACCTCAGAACGAAGCTTCCTCAGGGTTCCCCGGTCCCGCAGAGGGAGTGGACATCTTCCCTCTAGGGATCCTTCTGGGTTTGCAGCTCCGGTGCTGTGAGTGGCCGGAAGCTGCGAGATCTCACTCTCGCTTTAAGGCTACATTCACATCAGCGATTTAGGTCAATGCAAACTGCAGCAGCAGGAATCGAGATTCCTGGTGTGGCTCTCTGCACAGCTAGCAATTACCTGCAGTGATCTCTGTTGGACACACTTAGGCTGCATTCACATTACAGCGTATTGAATCGCTGGCACATTTGCCAGCGCTGATATGTGAATGGCAAAACACTGGAAGCAGATTTGAGATGCCATTCATTGGAATGATACCTCGAAACACGGTGCACGTCTGCCGCTATTGTCAGGCAATAACGCGTGCTGCAATCAAGGCAACCCGCATCGTGGGACACGTCACCCCAAAGTAGCTCCTAAAATATTTTTGGGTCACATGCGTCCCGCGATGTGTGTTGCCGCAATTTCAGCACGCTTTATCGCCTGGCAATCGCGGCAGACCCGCAAAGCGTTTTGAGGTGTCATTCAAATATGCCTCTCGCGTTTTGGCATGCATATATCAGCGTTGTCAAATTGCGGGCAGGTTCACGGCAAATCTGCCCGTGATTCAATACGCTGTAATGTGAATGCAGCCTAAGTGTGGACAGCAGCGAATATCTGTGGCCACTGATGACCTGTGAATTATGGTGAAAGGGGCTGGCGGCAGCATCTAGCCACTCAGAGCCACAGCAGGAATCTCTGATTAATGTGGTAACAATCTGCACTGGCCTGAATCGCTGATATGAATGGAGCCTAAAAGCCACCATACGAGGGGAGGCCAATACGTTCTTACCCTCACCATGATCTTGATGTGCTAGGGATCTGAAATTTTGCAGGTTTATAGGTGAATATCATAGTAATATGCTTGTCAAATTGTGTAGGTCGTTGTGAGTTATAGTTAAAGCCAAGAGTAATGGAGTAAGTGTCATGCCGGACAAAGTTAAATTCTGAGCTTTTATTTGGTTCCTCCATCTTCAAGGGAAATCTGCTCAAATAATCCATGAAGAGATGTCAGCTGTGTATGGACCATGGATGAAATCTGGGTATATCTATATGATCCTGAGACTAAAGAAATGTGTAAAACATGGAAACATGCTTCATCATTCACCCCCCAAAAAGGCTAAGGTGCAACATTCATCCATTAATCACGGCTCAGTATTCAACTTTGTCTGGCATGACACCTACTCCATTTCTCTTGGCTCTAACTATATGCATATTAATAAGATAACCAACTATAACCTTGCAAAATGTCAGATCCCTAGCACATCAAGATCATGGTGAGGGTAAGAACTTATTGGCCTCCCCTCGTACATGTTGCAATCTAACTGTACAATTTTGTACAATGTAATATGAGGACCTACCTAAACTATACAATCAATCTTTACTCAATCAGGCTGGCCCTTTCAATACATAGTTCTTGGTAGATCTATAGAACCTTGCACTAACTGTAATGTTATTTTAAGAAATAAAACACATTTGTTTTACTCACCTATGATAAGACTGGATACTGGCATAAACTTTGAAGCAACTTGGAGCCTAAAACGGAAAGAGAAAAGATCAGAAACTGGATTGGTCTTAGAGTTACTATTAAAACCCCTTTCGCACTGGGGCCACGGCCGCATTCACAGTAAAACGCTGCTTGTTTTAGCAGCACTTTACTGCTGCTTTAGCGGCGCTTTAGCGCTGTTTAAGCGGCGCTTTTCGGCCGCTAGTGGGGCGCATTTAACCACAAAAAAGGGGTTAAAAATTCCAGTTTTGCGGCGCGTTGAAAGCACTGCCCATTCATTCCAATAGGCAGGGGCAGTTTGGGAGCTCTGTATACAGGGAGCGCTCCCAACCCACCCCAAAGATGCTACTTGCAGGACTTTTTTTCCCATCCCACAAGCACCACCCCAGTGTGTAAAGACACACTGGAATGAATGAGAGGTGGTTTTCAGATGCTTAGCAGAGGCTATTTCCAGCGCTAAAGCGCTTGAAAACCTCCTAGTGTGAAAGGGGTCTAACAAAATAAGCAAAATGACACTTCTGAATAAGATATTATAGTTTCTCTTATGAGTCTTTGTGGACAGGTGTCTCTCAGCTTTTTGCATTGACATTTTTCTCCCATTCCTATTTGCAAGGGTGCTCAAGCTCTGTTGGGCAGCATAGGGATTTTGAGTTAACAACCTTTTTGTAATTCCAGCAACAAATTCTCTACTGAATCGTGAGCGGATATGGCCTAGGACATTAAAGTTGAGTTTTCCCTCCTTTTTTTCTAACTTACCTTTTCTGATGTCTTCTCTCTAGTCACATGGAGTGCTGAGGCCTCTTCACTCTTCTCTCAGCATTGAGAAGGTACTGGACGATGTAGAGTACGTCAAGGCAACAACATCAGGGCTGCTGTCCACATCAATACACTGTGAGGATGCTGTGCTCAAGGGACAGGGCCATGATACCCCACACTTACAGTCTTTCCTTAGTCATCTGGGTTGAGTGGCAATGGTCATCATTCAACTTGAAGATTGAGGACATCTTGGGGCAGATTGTCTTCCCCAAAGAATACAAAACCTTCTTAGTCTTCCTGTGGTGGGTAGCTCTTAAATGCTGCCAACAGCAGGACCACGTCTCTCTCTACAGCATTCTCCTGTAAGTCTGCAGTTGGGGGCAGAGCCTGGCCTCATGACACTTTTCTCTCTTCTCACTTCTCCGGAGTCGTGAGGTACACTGATCTCTCTTCTGTAGTCTTTTCCATTCAATCTTTTTTTCCTCCCTTTTGAGTTGAAATTACAGGATCTTACCGGTAT